>JADNRY010001313.1:0-12460 GCA_015501585.1 Rhodocollybia butyracea | reverse complement strand
TGTCTCTGACACTTGCGCCTCTTCCTCCTCTCTGGCCTTGAAATTTTCACAGTTTACGTTCCTCTCACTGTAACTTAGTCCATGTATTTTCCAATGGTTTTTAGTCGTTACTTTCAAATTCAAATAAGGAAGATTAGAATAGTACACGCGTTGTCTGCGTTGTCCGCCTTGATACCCTTGAGCGCCTAAACCGCGTTTTTGTTTATACCACCGCAATCTTGTTTTTGCGGTGGCACAAACAAACTTGCACAGCCTTGTAATTATCTACGGTCAAGACGTGACCGTAATAATTACAGTCAGATGACATGAGCCATAACCGGAATGCCGGTCCAAGCTGCCGTTAGGCGCCAACTAATTTTAATCTCTGTCCGTTGCGCTACGTGGTCTCCAGAAGCAAAATCATACACTGCAAGACCAGGCTCCACCCCGCCGAGCAGAGATATCACTGTCGTCACCGCATCTATTACCGAGAGAAGAAGCCAAGCTACTACTAGGTATGTATTTGAGCTCAAACTCGACTATCACTAATCTTAACCCTTGTGTAGACGGGATTTATTACTCAGAAACACCTGCCAGCACATGGACTCCGCCTGAACGAACCTGAAGCGGTTGCTCTCATCGCGTCGCAACTCCATGAATGTATTTGCGACGGTCAAAACTCGGTCGCTGAGCTCATGCACGAGGAAAAAGGCTTCTGGGACAAAGACACGTCAGTGTTCTGGGGTTGTTGCAAGAGATTCAAGTAGATGGCACTTTTCCCGACAGGCAAGTTGCGCACAACCATCTCAAGTTTGTCTCTAACCCATTTATCCAGTGTCTTTCTCGTCACTGTACACGACCCTATCTGTACCGAATTAGGCAAACTTTGAAGCTGCGCTATACGGTTCATTTCTTCCTATACCCCCAGATTCTGCATTTCCAATATTGCCTGAGGCAGAATATGCAAGCGAGAAGCAACCAGGCGCAATTATCACGAAGAAAGAGGCAATTGTGATGAACAAAGCAAGGGAAGGGTTGGATTGCGGGTTACAAATAATGACGATCGGCCTGTTTAGGTGTGTGCTCTTTCAATATCCTCATTAACTTTCCTTACTCTATGTTATAGGTCGGTTCTCACTATTTTTCCTTCAATTGAGGCAAATCCTATGGCAAACGCCAGTTGTACTGTGGCCTCATACACGCATCTGGCATGCGACGACTCTGTTGTCGCGGCGTCTTCACGCTTTGGATCCCAGCTCCCGCCTTTCTGTACCTCGAATGTCAATACGACATGTATCTAAGGTGGTGCTTTTCTCTGGCTCTAATTCAACAAGCAACATCTACTAGGTGTCCGAATTCGGATTACTTGGAGATGTTGCTTGTAGAAAGGACTATTGGATTGCCCTTACCTGCCGCCTATACTGTAGACGTTGGGTCTAGGTAGCTTGGTGAACTACCGGTGTAACGTTCTCTGGTCACGACAAGGCATGATAATCATCGTGAATCTCTCCCTTAAAACTCTGATGCTGCCAACGCTGCTTTCTTTCAATTGCTTTCGTGCTTTGAGTGCCTATGGTTTTGACTGACATCTTCATGCTTATGCAGTGGATAATGGTGGGGAATGGGCATTTGATGGTAAGAACAACATCCTGCGCTGGGTTTGAACCTTGTTTTATTCATAGCTGTAACTTTTTGCTGCTGTATCATTGCCTCAATTCCAACACGCTTTGCTATCACATGTACTTCAGGCTGAAGTACAAATAAAAGCGCGGTGAGTTGATTGGGCGCCAAATTAACGATTGGGTATTTTTCTCGTGGCCAACTTGATGCGTCGAGTCAACGCTCTGTACTGGCAGATAGTCTTTGGACCCATATATATATTGTAGTCCTAGTGCACGAAAGAGCAGGAGGTTAGGCTAGTCCTGAGCTGGCTCATGATGGAACTCACGCACAGCACAGGCTGTGCCCAAACTGTGCCCAAGTGACCGTTGCTCGTCTATGTGGCGAATGAAAGCCTATACTTGAATTCAAGGTAAGTTAATTACACTCGTAAAGCTTGTAAAGATAGAGATTCATGGCGCCACTGGCCTCGAGAAACAATGGAAGCAACGAAAATTTAAATGCCAAGTGGGCCTTTACCAGATCTTCTCAATCGACGTATTCGATTATTTACATGCCCAGCGCGAAATTGGATTGTTATTTCAGGTGCCCAAGGCACCGGGTTATTCCTGGATACCACAATATCCATCAAATACAAGCGTAAACTTATGTATGGTAACGTTTGAGCAGCGGTGTGAAGAAAGCGTGCGATCGTTGAAGATATGCGAGGATGGTATCAGTGTGTATACTACCGTTCGTATGCTGCGGAGACATTAGTGAAATTCGTTGAAAAGATCGACTATAACAGCTAACCGTCCAATCCATTTTATGTTGCAGAAAAAGCCGAGTTTCGAGTAGATATAAATCTCTAACCTCTCCCCCTTCACGCTTTCGCTTATTTGCACGGTGTTCAACCATCTTGCGATACATCCCATTCTGACATAGAAGCACGGACATAGCCTTATAGTCGGCATCGACAAGGTCAGCAGGCAGGATTTCTTCGACGTTTTCCATGCCTTCGTCATCAGCGGTCGGGGGATCTATATCAACCTCGCTCTCACCCTCTTCCTCGAAGGCCAATACTGCAGAAGGATTCTCCTCATGTCTGTCTTCTTCGACATGTGGATGCGGAGCATCTTGCGCCTCTTCCTCCTCTTCCTGCTCGACCCGATGTTGATGTTTCTCGGCTTCGTCCTCAATCCCTACGGCGGGTGGCCCCCTCTTGTCGTCCTCATGTTGCCGTATGTACGCCTTTTGGTCTTCGGACCCTGGAAGGTCAGTCTCAACCTCACACTCTCCCTCGCATACAGTTGTCTCGTCTTCGTACCGCTGTCTTCCGTCTTCTTCCTTTCGAGGCTCAAAAGGCTTCTCGAGCTCTTTGTCGGCCGGCTGTTGCTGTCCTTCCGGAGACTTCAGCCTATCCAGATCGACGTCGAGCTCTTTGTCGGCCGGCTGTTGCTGTCCTTCCGGTGACTTCAGCCTATCCAGGTCGACGTCGAGCTGCTTGTCATCTTCCAGGAAACTGCTCGCAGGAGCAGGGCCTTTAGCAGAGAGAATGGTCAGGGCCTCTTGATACGCTGAGTGTATTTCACGAGAGGAGGCGGAGGTTGCCCCTTCGAGCGTGTGCTTATCCAGATACTTGTGCACTTGTGCGAGCGATAAGGGCTTTGCGTGCTCTTTCTTATGAGATCCACTGTTTAAAGGAATTTAGTATTTTGTTAACGAGATTAGAGGAACATGAGTCATACTACTTCCTGGAGCCCCCAAGGTAAAACACTTTTAAGGCGCGAGCGGTCTTGCCTCGGTTTGCGGCCTGAAATTCTACCTCAGAGACAACCTAGGTACGGATAAATTAAAGGTGCTATAGCAAAGGAAAAAACAGACTCTAGAGGGAAAGTGATTTGTGGTTATCAACACTAGGTCATTGACGTGAAAATTTGGGCTCGACTTCGATTTCTTCCGCGGAGGCATGGCAGCGACGATGGCGGAGCTAGTTCAAACCTGTTGACAAATAGCCTCGAGCGCTTGCAGCAAAGCGCTACACGCGCTCCGCAGATATTGGAAGGATATGAATGCAGGAGAATGCAGGTGTAACGTATGAAAGAGAGTTTGATGGAGCTGTATCGTTTCGCGAGTGCACGATTTCGAGCGCAGCTTCCCTTGCCGTCAATGGGTGAGTACTTGAGTGCTTAAGATCTGAAGCAAGCTTGAGCTTGAAGTCTGCGTCGGGTAAATTTGGTTCGAAGTTTAGAACTTCCAAATCTAGATATGTAACCAACGGTTGTCATTTATTTACTTGTAAGTACATTCAAAGATTGACTGATAATCTTGCTGATAATCATAAGCGATGAATGAAGTCCGGGCCGATATTACGTGTTTTCTTTAGACTCGAATCACCACGCTTATTGTTCTACTTCGGCCTGACCGAAGTAGACAGCGAAAAATCTCCCTTCATCAATAGCTGGAAAGGATATGTTTCATTTAAAGATTGGCCAGTTAAAACCCAGGTATCACCGGTACCGAACCATGAAAGAAGGGATTTCACTTTGTCTGTGAATGTTACAATTTCCCACCCTACTTCAGTCAGGCTGAAGTAGAACAATAAGCGTGGTGAATCCAGCGCTATCCCTGAGCTGGGAATGCGCGAAAACGGATTCTAATCGACTATGGCGTCGCTTTCGTCACTGCTCTTCTTGGAGTGCAGAACCTGGTTGAGGAGGGCACGGGTAGAGCCCGAAACAGCGGCTGGTTACCGTATGTGACGGAGCCACAGAAGAGATCACTTGGAAAGACAATTCCTAAATCTGACCGGATTTGGGGTCCATGTTCATCCAAGTCTCTTACCTACAGGTGGAATTTTGTGTTTTTTAAACGATAAAGATGATTTTTTATACCAGAGCGTTCTACAAACTGTACGTAGCAAAATATACATACGAAAAAGTTCGTCGAGATAATTTTTTTTAGCTGGTTACATTTGCCTACAGTTGCTAATCTTGTATATAAAAATGGGGATAGTGACAATCCCAATTCATGCTGTAATGTACATCGGATGACCCGTTGGCTAGATTACTCGAAGAGCTTGGAAGCCCTTTCATGTATGGATAAAGTTATCTAGAACCTAGTATAGATCAAAGAAACGTATGGTAAAGGCACGATTAAGGGTGATTAGAGATGTGCACGGGGGCGTTGGTGGATTTTGGTGCTGTAGCTATATCTGGTGTGAACAGTGCGGTCACCGAAGTAAGAGATTCTAGATCGCACCAATATTTCAAGAATACGTCAGAATTCCATCTGCCCAGCGTTTTCACCGTGCTTGGGGGAACACCAGCGAGAAGGTAGTGGGTGGCGCCACCAATACGGAAGGAGTACGCAGTGGTAGGAATGCTACCATGCTTCTCCCACACCGTGTGACAGACCTCCATCAGACGAATTCTAGTCAAAACCTGGAGAGAGCCACGAGAGTCTCTATATGAGAACAATGGATGTTGTGGTTCTAGACGGTTGATACAGATGTGGTCAATGAGAGCATCGTTGGCATTAATGGTGGCGTTGACTCCGCTTGACGCGGGAATCACCACCTCGTCTTGTGATTGAGGAAGCTTCAAGCGCCTCGTAGCGTCGATGTTCGAAACGCGGAGTGAAGATACCGTGGGATAAGAGCATGATGTGAAATTTTGTATATCAGATGAGTTTAGGAGCTCACTAGCTCTTATCTGACCTGCCCACAGACATTGCACCGCGGCTGCAACGCACGAATGGAGGCCGTTCCTGCCTGAAAGGTCAAGGCCGTTATGTAGAATAATCATATGGTCCTTGTTGATTGTAATCCTTCCAGAAGCAGGAGGAAGAAGAGGTTTTACGCTGGCAGATAGACTACGTAGGTTGTTTCCGTCCTGGTGAGTGAAACCATTCTGGACATGCCAGTCCTCTATAGCTAACAAGTAGCAAGCTGCTGTGCTTTTTGTAACATCACAGGCAAGAGAGGCTGCATATTCGGACAACAACTGTTCTGATGCAGGAAGCGACTGGGAAGCAGAGAGACCTCTGTTGGAACACCAGGTAAGGTACGGCCGCAACTGACGCCAATTGTCGCGGCTCGTGCGCACAGCTGAAGTGGGTTGGGCGTCCTCGCTGAGGGATAAGCAGGAAGGCGGGGAATTCGTCATAACGTCGAATGGCGCTAAGCTTCGTAGATTGCTGGTCTGCGATGAAAGTAAGTAAGGGGGATGCTGTCTCATGTACAGTGTCTTATATTTTCATAATTAGTAAGCTCCACGAACTAGAAAATAAATAAAACTTGTCCAAAACAGGACGCAAAACTTCTTAGGAGTATTTACTCAAAATTTTGAGCCAGATAAAATACAGTCTGCGGTCCCATGAAGGAAATGGCCAGTCCAGCACGGGTAGCGACTATAGGGCTGGAGCAGGGATGGCGGCAGGCCTCTAAAGTATACACCGCCGGACGCTCAGATGCACTGCGTTTAGCAGTTACTGGGGCCCAATTTTATTTTGGATAAATTTCAAAACTGGGTCCGAAACTCCGATCGTGGCAGAAGATAAAATAACTATTTAATCCAAAAAAGGAAAGGGAGGAAAAGGATGAGGAAGTGTTCTGCTCTACATCTCTTGACCACAGCTTCAGACTTCCTCCAGGATCTATCCTAAGCATGGCATAGCTTAACTGAAGAGAATTGTATTGGTATTAGGCCAATGCTATTAGCCTATTTGTACAAAATTCTCGCTGGTTAGGTTAGGTTAGGTTTATTGCCGGCTTGGGACCAAGTGCTGATACGGGGTCCGAGACGCTACCCGATGTGCCTACGTACATCATCGTCTCGGGGCCATCTCCCCCCATCTCCCGAGTCCCTGTTGTCCGGACGAGCTCACTACGCTTTGGTAGCGGTAGATCCGTGAGCCGAGAGAGAGGCCAAGAGTCAACCAAGAGTACAGGAATTAAATAAGTTAACAAGTATCTACCTACGGGACTACAAAATTTCTCTCATATCCAGTTGGGATAAATAAAGAAGCCTCGTCATAAATGAAAACAGAAGTCAAAAGGCCTGCTCGCAAAGACTCGACAGGTGGGTATGAACACAGTAAGAATGCGTGTTCAGGATCCTCTACATCTGACCTACAAAATCTGCACAGTCGCAGATTGTGAGGAACTTGAGTCTTGCATATAGTCTCAACTGCCAGAGAGCGGTCCCCTGTGACGACCTTGGTAAATGCGTCCCGATGTACTGTGTTTTTCACGAGACTAAGATATTGCCTCTTGAATCTTGTCTTCTACTTTGACTCACTCCCTACTTTAGTCTTTGAGTCATTTCTTGACCCGATTGGCTCTTTTCGCCAATGAAAAAGGTAAGTTTTACTCTTTGTGGCATTTAGTTGTGCCTCCAGATACTTATCTACACCTTGTTCTACAAGCTCGTGGAAAGCATCTGCCTTTTCTGGTATGACCAAGTGATCGATTGATGGAATTGGCACCTACTGACACTGATTTAATAATTATGTACTTGTTATATGAAGGCCAACCTTTGTATGACAATTTGCTGATATTAACAACGATACTAATAATTACAGTGCTGATAACTACAATAGGTGTTCTACTTATAAGTACCACTAAGTCCTACTAGTACCTACCTTTCATGCTCAAGTTCATTGAGCGCAACTAGTACTATGCAATGCCGAGGTTACTCTCGTTAGGGTTAGCTTTAGCTAACCCTAACAGAGTAACCGTTGGCATTGCCAAAAGTGCGTTTGGGGCTTGTTAGGGTTTGGGGCTTGGTTAGGGTTTAGGGTTTAGGGTTTAGGGTTAGGGTTTTGTTAGGGTTTAGGGAGCGCCGCAGGCGCTCGGGATACATATACCGCGTAAATAAGGCTTTAGTGTGCCCGCCAATGACTTCCCGGCTTGGGGGACCCCCCGAGCTTGCGAGGGAGGGGAGGGAAGCGGAGGCGGGCCGAAATTTACGCGTTAACACAATGATGTAATTACGTAGCAACAGCGTAATAATTAGCTGTACTTGTTATAACAACGATTTTTCATACAAAGGACTGCCTTGTTATAACAAGGCTTTTATTACTATATCTTTGTTCTGAGCTCAAATTGGTATTATTCCTTCCAGCAACTTTTCAGCCACTGTCAGCAGTGCTGTTATCCAGGAATAGTGACCTTGCCAATGTAAGGCAATTGATTCCATCATAGCCGCATAAAGTAGGTGTCCGTCTCTCGATTCAGACCATATTTGAGTGTTCTACTAAAAGCAACATCAGGAAAAGCTGTTTTTGCCTAGGTGACCCCAGAGTGGCCTAAAGCAAACTAGATGACCTATGAATCCTATGGCATCCTAGGAATTTGGGCTCGTCCCTTGCCAGTCAAGGCTCTTGAGGATTCCCTAGGCAAGCCTAGGTCTGCCCAGGTTTGCCCAGGTGCTCCTGGGGAACACCTGGGGAACACCTGGGCAAACCCGGGCAAACCTAGGCTTGCCCTCGGTTTGCCTAGGATACCCTAAGGAATCCTCAGGAGCCTTGACTGGCAAGGGACAAGCCCAAATTCCTAGGATGCCATAGGATTCATAGGTCACCTAGTTTGCTTTAGGCCACTCTGGGGTCACCTAGGCAAAAACGGCTTTTCCTGATGAAGCTCCATGCGATGGTACAGTATTGGAGTCAAAGCTATTACTGTGTATAGCGCTACATTCGATGCTTTAGCCGATAAGAAACTTCGCATCCGTAGGTCAAATGCAAGTCAATACAGCCCATGTATAGTATCTTACCCTCGTTAGGTGGCACTGTTCCGGTCATGGATTCCAAGTGCAGAACTCCATGGGCTACTGTATAAGGTTCCTTTTGTACAAAAACCCTGCCGCCAATTCAGATTGAGATAGCTTGCTGTAAGTCAGTTGAGAATCAGCCGTGAGTCAAGTCCAGCCGCAAGTTAAGTCCAGCCACAAAAGTCTTGCAGCTGTGAATCCGATAGCTCAGGATCCATGGTCAAGTTTTGTGATACTTGCTTGACTGTATTCCATGATGTGGTAGTCAAAGTTGAGTCAAAGAATTTTCTAAGAAAGGCAACAGTGAGGTAGTAACTGTAGGGAACGTGAGGTAGTAGTATTGGAGATGTAGCCCTTGAGTTGAACAAGGATACGAAATATGTTGTTGAAGACAAACAAGGGTATAGGTAGAGAATGAGCAGAGAAATGATTAAGATTGATACTGTAAACGAGTGGAAGATAAGGTATGCTTTGAGTCAAAAAGTTCATAGTATTAAGTAGAAGGAAGTAACGGGTCAACTGTAAGCAAGTCAATGCAATCTACCTGCCACTCCATGGATTTTGATATCTTCAAGAGATGAATGACTCATGAGAGAATGGGGGCTTGTACGCCGAGAGAAAGGCAGGAATAGCAGATCCTGATACCCGGGCAGTGGCTGTACTAGAACTGGAAGCAGCCGACACTTGCTTCGTCAAAGGTTGAACACTTCCGGTCTTGCTTCTGGTAGCAGCCATTGCTGAATTGCAATCAGTGAGGCTATACAATGGCTATGGATAAAAACTCACCTGAGCCCATAAATAGAACATTGCCATCATCATTGACATCAGTGACATCGACATATGCTATAGAAGAGAACAGAATCAGATCCAATTAATAGAAGTAGAACTGAGCTTACTGCATTTCTTTTGTTTCTTTTGGAGTGGTGCTTGGTCTTCAGTGTTGCCGGGGTTTGGTTCAGTGCGCGAACCCCTTAATTTGGCCGAACCTTGAACCTGAACCTCAGGTTCGGTTTGACATTTTCCAAACCTCGCACCTGAACCCCAGGTTCGGGTTCGGAGGTTCAGGTTCGGAGATTCGGGTTCAGGTTCAGAGGTTCGGGTTCGGGTTCGGGTTTGAACCTCACAAATTTGGCAAAATTGATAAGATTAATTTACAGATTTACCTTTCTGGCAATGTATGTACTGCATTTTTCTTAATTAGTACTTGGTTAAATCACTGGTGGCCAGTGAACATGATGCTGCTCCACTTTCCAAGTTTCTCAGTGTGCAATCATCTGTAATGTCAGTGATACAGGCCCTCCAAGTACAGCCCAGCTTGATAGTGTATGAGTTAAACCTCATGAAGTGCTCAAGGCTGGGCAGAAGGCTTATCTGAGGCTTCAGACAGAGTTTGAGCTGTGGCATTCAGCACCACAAATAATTACATTTTTTGAGAGATCAGATCAAGATTCAGGCTGGATAGTAGACAAATCTTCCATGAATCAATTTAACCACACAATCTATAAATGTGGGTACCTATGTTCATGTGGAATGTAATCTATCACATCCTATCATGGTTCTTAGTCTGGCTTTAGTAATTTTATCTCCCAAGTTTTGGAAGATGCTTTGTGTTTCCCACCTCTAGGCCCTCCCAAAGCTCTGTAATAGAGTTTGGTATAGTATAGCCTTATATACTTGAAGGTTTCTTTGTAATATAAGTTCATTGATGTTATAAATGATCAACTTGTATGATAAGAAAAAATTACAAGGCACATAAAAAACATTTATCAAGGTAAATAATTGCATTTTTGAGACAAGGATAAATACTTCACATTAGGTTCCTCAGGAAAAATAGAAACAGGGTTGAAATGTTTGCTCCATGGTGTCAAAAGCACACTAAAAATTGTATGCGGTGTGGAGGTTCGAATCTGGGTGCACCTTGAACCCAGGTTCACAGACTTCCCAAACCTGCACCTGAACCTTGAGGTTTGGTTCAAAGGAATTGTGAACTGCACCTGAACTTTAGGTTCAGTTCAGGTTCAAACTAGG
Source organism: Rhodocollybia butyracea (assembly GCA_015501585.1). Lineage (NCBI taxonomy): Eukaryota > Fungi > Basidiomycota > Agaricomycetes > Agaricales > Omphalotaceae > Rhodocollybia > Rhodocollybia butyracea. The sequence continues at coordinate 2,081 of JADNRY010001313.1, read as the reverse complement.
GATCCGCACTGTACCGTATATGGTTACAGCCTTAAAAATATGACAAGTAAAATTGACAAAAATAGGTCCTTACAGTATGGTATACAGGACGGCTTCTAGGACCCGTATACCAGTATTTTTAGGGTATACGGCACGTTATATCTTAGGCTGGAGGGTCCTAGGCAATATCAATGATGTAAAAACCATCTGGTTGAATATTTTGAAACTCACCAGTGTAGAGCTGAGTGCCAAATTATAGTTTTATGGGGCACCCATATAGCGACCATAAAATGTGTCCATAGAGACCTTTAGGTACGGTTACGGATACCCATATAGCTGGAACCATAAATTGTATCTTACAGTTGCAGTGTGGATTCCTAATTTGAACCTGGTGCAGGAGGTGCTTGAGCCAACCTGCAGCAACATGACTGTTGGTCTTGAGACAGTTTTCATGAGACTTGGTATCAGGGTGAGATTCAGAGCGCCTCCATTTAAAAACACAACATGTTCATCAGCAAGGGGGTCCTATACTCTGGTTTCAGGACAACCTGGGGTACTAGTACTTAACTGTGATCAAACCACGGTTAATAGATGAGATTACTCTGAATCACTCTGAAATTGCCAAGATGACCAAGCTCATGATGTCATATATTAACTGTAGTCTGACTACAGATAAGTGCTAGAGCCACAGGTTGTCCTGAAACCAGAGGTTAGGACCCCTCGCCGGTTTATTAACATATTGTGGTTTTCTGTTTTTCAGCCCAGATTGGTCATGCGGCACTCTCAGCACCATGCCAAGTGATCTCATGTATTAATCGTAGTCTGATTACAGATAAGTGCTAGAGCCACAGGTTGTCCTGATACCAGAGGTTAGGACCCCCAGCTGATTAATGTATTGTGGTTTCCTGTTTTTCAGCCCAGATTAGTCATGCCAGCACTCTCAGGACCATCCTGAGTGATCCCATGTATTAACCTTAGTCAGTCATGTATATATTGTGGTTTTCTGTTTTTCAGTCCAGATTGGTCATGCTGGCAGTCTCAGCATGGTCCTGATCAATCTCATGGATTAATCATAGTCTGACTACTGATAAGTGCGAGAGCCACAGGATGTCCTGATACCAGAGGTTAGGACTCCCGGCTGATTAATATATTGTGGTCTTCTGTCTTTCAGCCCAGATTGGTCATGCCGGCAGTCTCAGCACCATCCTGAGTGATCTCATGTTGGTAAGATTGTGCAAGACCAGAGGGCCCGAGAGGGATATATCAACAAAGTTAGTCTCAGACCAATATTGGAGATAATAAAGAGAGTGGGACATGCGGTATAGCTATTAGCTAGACCCTTGTCACACTGAGTAGTCTCAAGAGAGAGACCAAGATAGATTTGGCCTATGAAGGGCCAAAGAGTATAAAGACAAGAGAGTACTAAGACGGAACTTAGTCGGACAGAGTGTCTTGGTTATCCAAGTTGATATTCAAACTGAGGTTTACCGTACAAAGTACCACTACTTATATACTAATGGAAAAGACAATAGCCGGGGACAAGTTCGGGAGACTGAAGTAAGTAATATCAATATAAGACAATAGTAATGAATGATTCGGGAAGGTAATAGAGTCATAAGATAATAAGGACCAGTGATGTGATAGTCCGAATGAGTCCGAGACCTTCTGGTATCAGACAAAGATAAGATGTGAGAGATAAGATGAAGAGATAAAGGAAATGATGAGATAAGTATCGGAAAGGAATCGGAGAGATGCCAGACTGATGGCCATGATGATCCAAAGGTGATCCAACGCTCGGCAAGTGGGCATGATCATAACAGTATCCCCCTTTTAGGCTTGAGCCTCAAAAGCCTCTAAGTCAAAGGCCGAGGTCGGGCCGATAATTATTGGACCGAAAGTCAGGGTTGCTGTAATGAGAGAACAATGCAAAACAATGCCAAGATGTCACCAATATGTCCAGGATCAACCCTGCCCTCAATAGAGTGTAAGTGCCAATGTATATAAGGCTGTGCAAAATCCAAAATGTCCCCAAGTACCCCCAAAATATCCCGCAATATGTCACCCACTACTAGCACTATTACTTGCTAATCCGCGGATGCTGA
>JADNRY010001312.1:0-12484 GCA_015501585.1 Rhodocollybia butyracea | reverse complement strand
TAGAAACGGTGGCGATCTCTGGGTTCCTTCTTCCAAATGCAGTGACGATAGAGCTCCGCGAGTTCGGAATCCACTTTGCGCTCAACCCAGTTTTGCAACTCTAATAATAGAAACTAATGAGAATTAGGACTAGAGAAGACGAAACAAACATCGCGATCTGTAGACCGATATCGTCCGCTTGACTTAACATCTGTGTGCTGTTAGTAGCTTTGACCTTCTGGAGAGTCTGGGTCCCAACAAAGATGTGAGATCCGGCGTCTGGATGCCAGGCGTAACCACCGATATGAAATCCGGTCTCGCGATAGACACGATTTGCCTAGATGTACATGTCAGAACAACAATAAACACAAAAATAAAGCGCTCACCATTTGTACGATTGGCCGGAGAATCTTGGTAACCATCCCGTTACCCTTCCTCTAGCAATAGTCTTCGCCAATGAAGCCGCGTCGTGATGCCTCCCAAAACCAGTTGGTTTGTTCTTCCAGAGCCCCGCTCACGCGCTTTCCGGTTTATCGAAATCTTCGTCCGATAGCTTGGAGTGGAGGAAGGTTCTCCAATTCATTACGAACCACTCCAGTCCATTCAGAAACCGGCACTGAGAGAAATGAGCAACAGAGATTGCATCAAAAGAAATCACGTACTGTTCTGGGGCTTCTTTCGTTGACCGTGAACACCATACCACTGTTGCCCAGAATGTTCCAGTAGGTCACTGAACGCGTCGGAGACCCATCCCGCCATCGATGTATTTGAAACACATTTCTGGTGGTTTGCCAAATTCCTGAGCAATGGCGTCGACATCCTCCTCTAGCTTTGCCATTAGCGCATCCAGATGAAGCCTTTGCTTCTCGAGGTAGAGGACCCGACCGCCATGAGTTCCATTTAATTCTTCCCTGTCCTCCGGAGCGTCGGGGGTTAGTGCTTTCCCCTTTGTCCTCCGTCGACGTTTTCGATGCTTCTCCTGAATCTCTTTCTTTGTCGTTACTGGCGTTGGCGCTGTCGTTGTCGCTGTTGTCACCGTCGCCGACGTTGTCCTTGCCGTTGACATTGCCGTCGATGTAATTCTCATCATCAAGACTGTCTTCTGTGTCGATTTGGGCTGCCTCAACAGCCACCCTTTCGGAAAGGCGGCGGCCGTGTAGACTATAGTTTGATTGCAGTCGCTCTGGAGAACGTTCTTGCGCCGGAGGACCAGCTGATTTTGTAGCGGCCAGAGCGTGGAGCTTGGCAGCTCGAATGCTGCGTGAACTAACCGGCGGTGCCTCGTCGTCTCACTCCGAGCTAGGGTAGTCCACCAAGCGGACTGTGTTCCCTTGAGTAACAAAATGGCCGGCAAAGATGCCTCCGGCTGCGTCACATATGCGTCACAGGCTTCAGCTGTCTGCTTGTCTTGCATCGCCATGGCGGGAGAAGAATCTTCATCGACTGCGTCAGACTTCCCTACACTACTGTTCTTGGCGAAATTATTGTTGAGCCTCTTTTCCTCGACAGACTTCTCTTGCTCGACCCTGTACTCGTTTACCCACTGATCAAATGGAATCTCATCCTTCCCGAACCGCTCGGTGTACCACACACATGTTTCTGGCAACATGCCAGTGAGAAGAGTCCGAAGTAAGTAAGCGGTATGGATCATAATGCCCAGGAAAGCTTCTTCGTCGAAGTCGATGATAGCCTGCGAAGCAGAGGGACTCAGCTCCTTGTCATCATCGTCTATGGCAGGCGGGTTTGGCAATCGTCGAAGTAAGACATGGGCCTCACGATCGAACGATTTAAGAATCTTATAGAGCGTTGGGGAGTCTTTGTCGAAAGATTTCACGTAGCGATCGTACAAGTCGCGGACTAACTCGTAATCCCTGGCTAATATAGCAGCAGAAAGACCATCGTCCTCTTCTTCCCAATTTGTCGGCAGCGTAATAGGAGGATCAGGTTCTACGGCGGGGGAAGGAGTACCCGGAGCTCAACTGGCAGAGTCTTCTTCTGCGATGAGCTAGAAAAATTATGACTAAACCATATCTGAAAATATAAGGGAAAGAAAGCATACCTTTGCAGATTGTTTATCGTTCTTTTTCCGAATCTTCGTCGGACGGTCAGCCTCTTTTCCATCAGCTTCAGAACGCATCTTGCGTTTCCCGCGTCGAAGGTTGACTGTAGACAGAGAAACAAGGCCAGTTGCTTTGGTGTTTGAGCGTGTAGCTCGGAGTTGTTGACGAGTTCTGGGAGGCATAAAGACTAGTGGGTAGTCAGTCAAAGGTGAACAAGGACAAAAATTGAACATTCTCTTACCATTCAGCTGTGGTATTTGTTTGTGGGAACTGAGCGAAGGCTTAAGCCATTGTCCACAAAGCCGAAAAAGGAAAGCCGAAAAAGGAAATTCCAAATAAACGACCGCGGGATAAGCAAGGTTGGTGCAAAGCCATCATTTTGAGATTGGATATAGAGAGGGTCAAAAGCATGTCATTTAAGATACTCCTTCACCCAGGCCAAGGTTCATAATTGACACACCAACGGTCACATAGTCTTAGGCATATATACATTCATATTTAAACCAGGACTGTTCGACAATCAACAGTCACACAGTCTCCCAAAAGGGTTCCAAATCCCCCCAGAACTATACAACACAGGGCCGAATAGTCGAAACACCAACGCAGAACTCAGGGTTCAACGTTGTCTGCCATTCAGTCCAACACAGGGATGGGCCAAAGTCACACAAACAACACAAGGTCGTTCATCAAAGCCGGAGCACAACTAGCGTAGCCTTTAGCCGGATAGTGGTTAACAAAAGAAGCATAGACACACCTTTGGAATCATCCTAATTACAACGAATATGACAATATGTTGAAGGTCGCATCGAGAATGGCCTGCAACGTGTGAGAATGCCAATAGTATGTCAGACGGAAACAAAACTTACCATTTGCTGCCCCGTAGTAAGCTTCTGGGTGTAATGAAAACATTGAATACAGCGCAACGAAGGGTTCCTGGCAAGAAAGCTTAGAGAGTTAAACAAAAAAAACAAGTGAAAAGGAGACTCACCTGAAAAAAAAGACAAAGACTTCCTAAACCGCCAAAGGTCGAACTTGGTTCAAGACCGATCCGAATGAACACAGCTGGCGACGCAAGAGTGGTGACTGTCAACGACAAGCTCAATCAAGACCGAGTTCGATAAACCCAGCTGTGGACGCAAGGCCACACACCTGGTACAATGAGCAGTGCGACACAGGGTTGCTGGCTGCCTTCATAGAAGAAACGACGCCGACGCAAGGTCGTCGTCGGTGTGGACGAGGAGGTGCAGTGGTGACAGTGACGAGCTCAATTCAAGACCAAGTTCGATAAACCCAGCTGTGGACGCAAGGCCACACAGCTGGTACAATGAGCAGTGCAACACAGGGTCGCTGGCTGCCTGCATAGAAGAAACGACGACGACGCAAGGTCGTCGTCACTGTGGACAATGAAGGGGAGATGGAAGAGAAGGGACACGTAAGTGACGCCCGCGCACAGACGCCCAGACGATGCACAGCTTTGGGCGCTTACAACTTGGAAGATTTTTTTTTCGTCTCTGGGCGCTTAGTTCTGACTCAGTCTCGTATCTCTCTCTTAGCGTTATTCTGTCCTTGCGACAGATCATTCGCTCTATCAAAACCAGTTTCCTTGTGTTACTGTTTTTTTCTGACCTTGTGTCGGACAAATCATATCGTTGGCCTTGCGTCAAACGCTCTCCTTCCCTTGTCTACGTATTTCAACGCGTTTATTCTACATACGCAATGGTGAGTGATACCTCAAGATAGTTCTTTCGTGAACTGACCTTCGAACAGGACACTCCAATCTTCAAATCCCACCACGGACTCATAGGTCGCGAGTATCCCAAGCGCAAGATGTTTATCACTTCCCCCAACTCCTACCATCTTCCTGACGAAATCTGGGGCCACCAACAAGTCCGTCTGCGGCGCAACTACCACTACGGCGAGCACGATCCCCTTCTTATGCCGCAGTATCTCGATCCTCGCGTTATCTACCTCTCCTTGATATGACTTCCCGATGCCGAACCCCCTTTCCATATCCTCTGGCGCAGACCGGAGGAGGACGAGTTCGAGGTGATGGACGGGTTCAAACTGGCTGAACTCCCCATTGGCCGACTCCAAAAAGAGTTTGTTGAGGCATTGGAAAGGGCATACCATCAGCTCTACCACTCTGTGAATGATGCTCGGCCTTCGTCGTCGTCCGATACCCCAGCAACCCCTTCTCTTCGCTCAGATTCCAAGTTCAAGGACTATTGTGGTCGGATCCGCTTCTTACTTGCACACCTCACTACCGCCGTACTCCCATTCTCGGAGGCTCTCATGTGCTCGTGTGTATGCCAGCGCAACATACTTGAGATGGACGCGTACATTACCTGGATGCTTTACGTGAAGCCAACTTGGGGCGAAGCTCATAGCTGGCAAAAAACTAAGACGCGTTCAGTGGTAGGAGGCATAACGGACAAGCCTGACCTCACTGAGCACTGCTTTCGGGCGAGTAATTTTTTTCTGCTGAGTTTTGGATCTGCCGATTTACTAACATTAATCATTAGGCTGGAATTCCGGTATGGTGGGCGCGAAGACTTCCCGTTACTCCCGACGTTCGCGTTATGACTTGGCACTCCGAAACAAAACCTTTACCGACGATGCGCAGTGTCATTGAGAAGTTCACGTCTTTCGAAGACGAAAGTCCGCCACATCCAGTCATTTGGGAAGGTTCTCTCAACTCTTTGGAGTACTACGCCGCCATGTCCAAGCATAATAGGAGCATTGCCTTCCCTGCTTCATTATTCGACAATCCACAACCTGATCCTCCCTCTGCCACAACTTCTGCCCAACCGGAGACAGCTGTCGCTACTGGTTCTTCAAATACGCCTGTTCCGCTCCCAGGACCCGTTCGCACTTCACGTCCTTGTAGACAGCCGCAGAAACCTTGTATGTGGAACACCCTATTTTCATTTTTCTGTTTTATTCACCAATTGGGAATATAGATCCTGCGCGGGCTCCACGGCCTGCTTCATCGCTGAGTAGGAACAAGTTTGAGCCTTCGGCGTCACCATTGATGCCTCCTCTGGTTGTGAATTGGGTAAAAGCAAGTCGAGACATTGGGTCTAACTTTGATTTCAGACAGCAGCCGCCGCAAGGTGTTTGTCGTGGATATGTGGTGCCGGAAGCTGCATTATTGGCAAATCTCGCTAACGAGAAGACTCGTCGAGGGTTTTTTTGTCATGTACATGAAGCTTGCGAGCTTGCTGGCTTATCGCGTTGGCTTCCTGGACCCCGCTAAAGCTGGACTGTCAAATGATGACTGGCGACATATTCTAGGATTGGAGGTCCTGGGATCGAAGGAGGGCACGAAAAGTAATGCTGCAAGGCAAAAACTTATCAATGAGCTCCAGAGCCTAACTTCGACGTCCAGAGGACGTGTCGCTACACCAGTATGTGTCCAACTATTTAAGGTGTACTTTTATTGACAGCTCCTCTAGAAAGTAGATCTAACGAAATTGAAGGACGTCGTCCCCACATGGAAAGGGATTGCATATCCAGATACAATTCCAGATGAGACCTACACTTCCATTCTCAGTAATCTCACTCGCAATAACTTCAAATCCGATGTGCTCATGGCTGACTTCCACTTATACGACAAGACCTCGGCAACTTCTCACATGGCTGTAGATAGAGAGAGGGAAGATGGAGAGGTCGATGGAGAGGTCGATGACCTGGCGCCCTCTGAGGGTTGCACGCGAAGGGAAAAACTGGGTGGTATCGAGGGGTTCAGTGCCGCGAGGATGGGATTTGGTTCACAGGATTTGACCAAACGCACCGCCGCATCATACAACTTGTATCGTATCATGCAAGGATGGCGCTCTCCGTACAACGTGATACCCTCGGATGTAGAAACAGCGGTGCAGCGTCTGGCCCCAAGCCAACAACCCAGCGTCGAGGAGGTGGATCACGCGGAATATCTTGTTGCTCGTCGGTATATTTGGGTATTTTCTGATTTCTTTAAACGCCCCCCCACGCTTCCTACCGTCTAATGCCCTATCTTTTGTATTTTGTATCCAATTATATCTGTAGCTCTTGTATCTTTTAATTGTTGTTTTGTATCTTGGACTGTCTATATATTAATTACTATTGGCGAAAAATCAAGCCATTGACATGCATCTTTGTATGAATTAAATCCCGCTTGTAAGCGCCCAAAGCTGTGCATCGTCTGGGCGTCTGTGCGCGGGCGTCACTTACGTGTCTCTTCTCTTCCATCTCCCCTTCATCGTCCACAGCGACGACGACCTTGCGTCGTCGTCGTTTCTTCTATGCAGGCAGCCAGCGACCCTGTGTCACACTGCTCATTGTACCAGCTGTGTGGCCTTGCGTCCACAGCTGGGTTTATCGAACTTGGTCTTGAATTGAGCTCGTCACTGTCACCACTGCACCTCCTCGTCCACACCGACGACGACCTTGCGTCGGCGTCGTTTCTTCTATGAAGGCAGCCAGCGACCCTGTGTCGCACTGCTCATTGTACCAGGTGTGTGGCCTTGCGTCCACAGCTGGGTTTATCGAACTCGGTCTTGAATTGAGCTCGTCGTTGACTGTCACCACTGCCATGGCCAGTACGAGAGGTCTAGGTGAGTCTCCGTTCTACTTGTATACTTCCGATTCTCTAAGGTTTTCTGCCAGGATCAGTCTTACGTTGCGCTCCGTTCCACAATGGTAAGTTTGTTTTTCAACTCCTTTATCTCGTTGTTCTGACCCTCGTTAAAGTTCACGTCCAGGTATCATTTGGCTCATTTTCTGGTTCGAGCACTCCAAAGACTAGTACTACGTTTCAGGAAAAGGTAAGCTTCCATTAGGTCTGATAATCTATTCAGTTATTTATAACTTTCAGACCATTCCCAACTCGACCTTCGACATTCCCAACTCGACCTTCGACATAGCCAACGTCTTCATCAACAGCTTGTTCAACATTGACGTATCCCAGCCATCAGGCTGGATAAACACGGATGATTTGTTTCTACCCTACCTAGTGACCTTGTGTCATTGATGTGACGTTTGCCCATCCTTGTGTTGGACCAACGGTGGCCTGTGTTGGACCCTGAGTCTGCTTGGAAGTTTTGGCTATTCAACCTTGTGTTGTATAGCTGCGGGGATTGCAAGACGTTGAGGATATATGAGACTGTGTGACTGTAGATGTGTCAAACAGGCTGCACTTTGGGTAGATACAGATATATCAGACTATGTGACCATTGTTGTGTCAAATGGGAAGACTCTCATCCATCGAACCAACTCGTTCCTCCGTTTTCATGTTCCCAGTCATTCTTGCAGCCCAATCATGACATGACCTTTACGAACAATAAAATTTTTCATTTTTCATCAATCGTGCTTTCTCTTCCACTTTCACAATGGCTCGTCTCTGTTTGACCAAGACTCAGCTAGCCAAAGACATTTCTGCGCCCTCCACACCAACTCGCTCGGATTACAATGCTTTTCCAAGCTCTCCTCGATCAAAATCACCATCCAAACGAAACACGCGGCCCATCTTGTATGGCGCGCATGGGGCAATTCTTTCACAACGCAACCTCCCAACTCCTGTGGGTCAGTTCGGGTTCCTGGAACGACCGCTTATTGACCTGGATCGACCTTCCACTTCTGTGTCGAGAGTCGAGGACAAAGCTTCATCTCCAGCAGGCTCATTCACGCAAGTGCCGCAAACGCCTCATGCACGGAAGCGGTTTGCGCAGCAATCGAGATGGGAAAACGAGGTTTTACCAATTCTCGTCCGCCCATACATGGAATATCTCCAGAAATCGCTCAATCTATCCCAGGACATTGAACTCCAGTACGACAGCAACTGTACTTGCATGAACGTGAGGGAACGGGTCATAGAAGTTATTGTTTTACGATTTGGTAGTGAGTCACTTCCTTTCTTCTCAAGATGATAGGTACTAAACATGTATATAGAACTGCAAAAAATTGCCTTACACATATGTCAATGTCGGCCAGCCGCAGTGCAACTCATCACGCGCGGGTTGTTCGGTAACGCTCCCAAAGAGCCTACTCTCGCTGTAGACATAAGGCTTCTTGATTTCGTGACGCGCCTGTTCTCTCGTCTCTCGCCAAACAACACCGCCATATGTCAAACAATTGAGGACTTTCTTAGATACCAAGGTTATCAACTGCGCGGACAGGTGGCTAACATCAGATTTTATATCGTTGTAATTTAACTAACAACCTTATCTAGGATCCGCTTCGACGGCGTTTTCAGCTCGCGTTACGATGGTACAATGCCTTACAACAACTCACCACAAGCACCGTGGATGCAATATTAAGCTCGGCACGACACTCATTGATGAACACCGAGCAAGAAGCCACCGATTTGGACTCCAGTGCCGACAGCTCGCCTCCACCTTCCTCTCCAACAGGTCGTGGAATACCGAACATAGAGGAGGTCGAAGACAAACAAGACACTAGGCCCACAAAGCGGACACGGGAGGAGGATTCGCCGCTTACCCGACCTTCCGAGTATCTCCGTTCTCGTTGCCCGCTCTGCTTTGGAGGAAAAACTGCTTTCGACGAAGGGTAAGTACATAAATCCCCAATGACACTACTCGCACTGACCCAAGTTCCTAGCTTCAGCATAATCGTCTGTCTCGACGCTTGCTTCACGCAAAAGCACAACAAACAAGCGCGAGATCCAAAGTTTTCACATCCCAACTCGGTCTTTATCTCACCGGAAGAAGTTGATGCCTGGAACGAGCGTGTGAGTGCGGTGCGCCCTGATCAAGCCCCTCCAAGACAACGCAGCAATGAGGATGGCGATGGTTTTGAGCATGGCCTCAAGGTACCTCGGTCAGTGCTAGATGGGTGCAATGACAGCTTTACGGCGGCAGACGGTAACAGGCAGAAGGCAAGCACCCAGTTCTTCGATTCTACAGCTCTCATGGGTTTGCTCTGTCGCCATGACCGCGTTCTATGGCTGGCCAACATGACTACTGCAGGGGAGCGCCAATTCTATGCATACGCCCTCGTCGACAAGCTGTTTCAACATTTGCCTCCAGCCTACACGGTCGGGCTACTGTATGATATTGGTTGCCAATTGGAACGAAGCTGCGTCAAGTGGGGTTTCCTAAAGAAATATCTTCCCCGGTTGGCTTTTGCTATCTCAGTGTTTCATGCGTTCGGACATGGATGGGCATGTCAGTGTATTTATCATCCTCGCAAATGCTGCGGGTTTGGTCTATCGGATGGAGAGGGCTGTGAACGCTTCTGGCACTCGATAAGTAAGCTCATAGCTTTTCTTAGGGTCTGTGGGGTATGTTTTCACCTCCTCTCTGAAGTTTTGAGCTAATCGATGTTTGTAGCATCATGTTCGCCTTTACACACTTGACTCACAGATCCAGTTTGCGGATCGTGAAAGCTTAAAGGGCTATGGTATATGGCTAGCTCGGAAATGGAAGAATGCCCAGGCTAGGCGTCAGGAAGCTCAGCAAGACATCGACTTCTCGATGCGTAGCCCGCTCTTTTTACGAGAACAGTGGGATCTGCAGAAGCATGCGGTGACGCGACCTCTACCTCGTAAGCTTACTCATGTTATCTATTTCAACGACGTTGCTAATGTAAAGGTCTCCCTAGGTCAATCTCGCTCCGCTGGGCAAAAGGCGGTGGAAACAGCTTTGCATTTGCGCAAATCCCGAGATACTCTACGTGACAGCATCAAGGATCTACAACGTGTTCTCACTAGTCGTAATTCGGAACCATACGAAATTGCGGAGGCCGAACTGGAACTGCCAGAATTACGCGAGAAACTGAAGACCATCCAAAAGTCTCTCTCTTCGAAAGAGAATGCGTTGGGAGTTGAAGGCAAGAAAAGGTACAATCACCTGGCTTCGAGTCCCTTCATCACTGATCTGATGAATGCGCGCGCTCTCAAACTTCGTCTGCGGCAACGGCTGCAGGATTGTAAATTTGAGCGAGACCGTTTGGAACGGATGTTTCGCCGACAGCTTAACAGTAGGTGTGTTTCATTTGTCCCCTCATCAGTAGATTAATGCATTGTTTGTCAGCTTCAGAGCGTAAATTACACAACCATACTGAAGCCAGTGTCAAGCGTCGAGATGGTGGGATTCAAAGCCTTGCGCAAAAATTCAATACACTTCAATCTCGTATGGCTGCAGCAATCAAGGCACGTAAAGCGCCTTCTAATGCTATGGTACCTCGACCAATTCCGATGGATAAGCTTTTTGATCTTGACGTTGATGATGCGATTTGGGACGATGTTGGCCTTAGTGAATCTGATGACGTTGCAGATGTACCACTATGGCTATCTAATGAACAGGTTAGGACAGGGATACGGGGAATACTGCTACGGGATCGCTGTGACGAGGAATTGAACCGGCTGAGGTATGAACTCTCAGTGTTAGGAGAGTGGTTTCAGGAGGAATGGGATACTCTGGTTGTCGCAGTGAGCACAACCACAGGTATGGATTTATATCTTTCAATCTTGGAAAAATGATTGTTATGGGTCTATGCAGATACATGTTTGCTTTTCCAACTTGCTGAAAGGCGAAACAACCTCATCCGGCTGGCCTTGGGGTGGACTCATGCGTTAGGGGATCTCCCAAATGATGTTATGCCTTCCTTTTTGGGGCCGGAACTTGCGGAGTGGGCAGCGATTGAACAGGAGGTAAATGCAGATCAAGTACAACTGTTAGAGGGGTTGGAGGATGATGATGGCTATCAGGAGTTTGAGGACGATGATCTGGATGTAGGCTTGGTTGAGCATATGGACACCCTAGCGCTGACAGATGATCAAAGTTTGAGTGACTTCTAAATGCTAATGTATCTCAAATAATTATGTTGCTGAATCAAAATTTTTCGTTCCTATTAAGTGTAGCAAATATCGATCTCATTTGATATGTTATTTACTAAGTCCTAGTGTTATTGACCTAGGTATCACCAACTTTGGCATTACCGGCTTTGGCATTACCGACTTTGGTATTACCGAGTTTGGTATTACCGACTTTGGTATTACCGAGATTGGTAATACCAATTCTGGTTATACCAACTCCGGTAATAACCACTCGGGTATTAACAGGTTCTTACCATTAAGCTAGAGGAACTTCTGGTTAATTGCACAGTGAAGCTACAGTTCTAAAAGTAGAGTAAGTGGCTGGGCAGTGTTTGGTCCAGTGAGGCAGGGTGCTTTGCTCCAATATTATTGTAAACATAGTAGAAATGTAGCAGTATTCATTTGTTTTGATCAAGCTCTCCAAAACAGTGGTATCTCATCAGCAAAGATAATGGTCTGACTGTGAGCCTAGACAATATCCTCACTGCATGGTATAGTATCTCAGAAGCATATGCCAAACCAAAGATGGTGGTCTAACTGTAAGCCTAAATGTCCTCACTGCATAATATAGCACATGGGGTGATGGGTGGAGGAGGCCCTGGGCCAGGAAAAGGGTCTTAAAAATTGAGGCTGGTAATACCAAGCTGGTAGTACCAGGCTGGTAATACCAGACCAGGACCCCAGACACTTGAACTTTGGGAATGCCAGACCTGGCACTACCAGACACTGGTAATGCCGGATTGGTAATACCAGGGTTGGTAAATGCCGGGTACTGGCTGCCCCTGGGGGTCAACTTTTGGTGAATAGTTGGCCCTAACTAGGGACAAAGTAAGGGGTGACTGAAGTGGTTTCTAAGAAAAGGAGAACAAAATACACCCACAAATTGGACCAGCTCTTGCTGGGTATTGACACTCTGAGCCAGAACTCTAGCGAAAACTTCAACCATATCATCTTCACCCTTGTAGTCCTTGGCCAAGTCTTGAAGTATCTCCATATTGTAGCCATGCTTGTCCGAAGGAAACGGTTGCTGAGTTGCTGTTGCACAACGATTCATCCTCTTGCCCAGGATAGCTAAACGACGTGTCCTGGGCGTAAAGTGTTTTTCGGTGATCTTACCACCTTGTCGGCAAGAAGGCGGCGTGAGGGGATCCGAAGAGACACTGGAACGAGAGCGAGAGCTTTTGGCGGGTGAGCTGCCAGAACGAGGCGCGCACAAAGGCGGTTTGAAGCCTTTTGGAAGGCGTTGAAGGAGGGGAGGACACTTGTATCTGAAGCTAATTTGAGAATGGATACGGTAACGAAAAAATAGAATACTTACCTGGTTGGACGGCAAATCCACTTCCATATTGTCGTTGTTGTTGTGGCCAGCGACAATGCCAGGGCATCATTGTCCTCGTCCTCATCATTGCCGTGACACTCTGCTTGACGGTGCTCATTGTCAGAGCCACTGCCTAAAGTTGCACAAGAGCATAAGGTCCGGTAGTAGAAAAAAACAGTTACACATACCTTCGAAGGTTTCCTGGAATAACAGAGCATCTGGGTCCTCGTCAAGAGGACCATCCAGATCTTGGTCATCCTGTTCCTCTTCGTCAAGAGGAGGAACTGGGCTATCGCGTTGACCGTCAAGTCC
>JADNRY010001311.1:0-12488 GCA_015501585.1 Rhodocollybia butyracea | reverse complement strand
GCTTCAAAGGCGCTTATATACGGTCCATATTACTACATACGGTCCGTATTACTACATACGGTCCGTATTACTACATACGGTCCGTATTACTACATACGGTCCGTATTACTACATACGGTCCGTATTACTACATACGGTCCGTATTACTAACATACAGTCCGTATTACTACATACGGTACGGTCAGACATGGTGGTAACCGTACCGTTGACTGTCCCGTGGAAGATCGAGGCAGGAGGAGGTACGGACGGGTACCGTAGACTGTAGGTTATGGTCACGGTGGTAAGCCCTACGCCCAATTGGAGTTGGAGGGAGCTGGCAGCTCAATAAACTAGTGGACCTCAGTAGATCTCTGAATGACCATTGTTTTGTTCTATTGAATCTCGAACCTGTTGGATAATAAAATAGAACACGATATTACCACTCGGGATAATATATAGCACAATGGCAGAATAGAGTGAAAAGCACAATATATTCCGTTTGCCCCCTACAGCACTGAGAGAGGGGGGTCGGATGAGGTAGCGTATATCTAGCTACTGCTTATATACTGGTAATGGGGGTGATAGGAAATAAGTACGTGTAAGTACGTGTCAATAATGAGTGTGAGATAACTATGAGCTTGATCAATCATAACAATGATACTGATATCCTGTGATATCCAACAGAACCACTCAATAAAAATCCATACTGATTCAAATATAAATGTCGTGAATGATTCAAGTTCTACGGGGTTCTGCAGGAGCGTATAGCATTTAAACTAAATTCCGACTCGCTCTCTTCATTCCTCTGGCTTCATATATAGCCACAACTACCCCTGCCATAATTCTTCCCAACCAATCAACGAATCAACCACCTCCTGGTATAAATCTCTGATTGGTGTTTTGTATAACTACATTTACTACCTTTAATCCGAGCTCCAGCATGCGATGCATAGAACCAGTCCAGCGTAACTAGACGTGATACACAACGCTTCGAAGGAGGTAATCCAGGTCTGAAGCTATTATGGCAAGTAGGAATTTATGGCCGATTGTCAGCGCGCTGGGAAGATCTCTAAGTACTCGTGCCGGAGGTTTATCCCAGCTGGTGCAAGATTGGCGAGAAACGAAAACCGCCTCAGAAGAGAGTAAGGACGGGGGTTATCTCTTCTTTTGAATGGGCTGTATCTGGTTTCCAGTGGGCAAGAAACTTGGGTTTCTGCTACTGATCGCAACCAGTGAAGATGTTTATTCTTCTATCTGATGCCTGGCAGAAGCGTTGGGCATACACTGCATGTGCTCAAATGTTTTCATATGAAGTTATCCGACCGTCACTCTAGCATGAGGGCTGCTCTAAACTTGTACGGAAACTTGCTTAGTACTTTACCC
Organism: Rhodocollybia butyracea; assembly: GCA_015501585.1. Classification (NCBI taxonomy): domain Eukaryota; kingdom Fungi; phylum Basidiomycota; class Agaricomycetes; order Agaricales; family Omphalotaceae; genus Rhodocollybia; species Rhodocollybia butyracea. Next base: position 11,126 of record JADNRY010001311.1, on the reverse strand, counting down.
GTACATCTTTCACCATGACTCAACTCGTTCTGAAGAATTAACTTGTTACTTGCGAGAAAAAGTCACCGAGGAGGGGATCGGCAATGTTTCTGCCGGAAGTCGCACTGCCAATTAGACGTCCCACCGAGAATGTACCGAAAGTCTATGTATCATAAGTTAACCCGTCAGCTAAAAGGCATGAGTATGTACCAAGATGTACCATCCTCGAAGTGTTTCAAGTTTCAATATAATGCCTCCACCACGATGATTACGGTGTTGATAAGTGGTAAGTATGAATTCGGTGAAGCCGGCATATTGGATAGGTTTGTGATTAGTACCAGCATAGAGTCTTTGGACCCACCTAAAGTTGGTGTATCATCAATAAGGGAGCAGAACATGACTTCACCTTTCGTTTCCGTCCGTCTACTATTCGCTTTGGCTTGCCCTCCCCTTGACTTCGTTGGTCCTCCCAGTGATCCACAGTGCAATCAACACACTATTGCACTGATTTGTTCGAGTGGAGCCAAAACACGACCTCCAACCGACCACTCACTCGCAGCTCATTAGCACTATATCAGCATTCATATGCTGCTACACATTGAACCATCAAGATACCAAGGTAGTCGTACATAAGCCACCGCCCGAGCATAGTGGTGAACCTACTGAGCATTCTCCTGACTCGTCATCGCCACACCAATTATAGCTGTCAGATCACCTTTCTGGATAGGTTTATCGCTGTCTCAAGGCTGTGATGCCAAGACCGGAGGATCTACCTGATACGCCTACATACACCACCGCTTAATACAGTCTGGGCTCAATGAGCTCGACAGCTTTGGATGTCCTTCTGATCATGGCGTGAGGTCAGGAGACTCTCGGTAATCCAGCATCGCAGCAGTCCCATATATTTGCTGCGGCAGCATTGAGCAATATATAATAGGGGATAAATCAGTGGTCTGCTACCCTTACACTCTCCCTTTCAAGCAGACACATTCCAACTGAAGACAATGTGGGGTTTTGACTCATCCGAAGCATCATGGAGTGCTTTCTTAAGCAAGAACATGTACGACAAACGGTGGCCCCATCTTCGGCGTCAGCGTCTCAGTACGTTCGATTTCCCTCGGGTACATTGCTTCTCCATTTACAGCCATCTCTATTGCAGCGTGGACAGGTTCAAGACTTCCGAATTTTCTTAATCGCTGTCAATGCGAGTGTGGAATCAGCAGTCCGTTGAGGCTGAGTGTAGTTGTTGCCTGTGCTGCGCTTATTGGGATGTTATTTGTAGCTGCCAGCTGTTCAACGCGTGATGACCATCCTGCAGTTGGGCTAGCGGCAGTTGAACTTCGATGTAGAGCAATTATGGAAAACTTACCTTGCACCCGATATAATATGAGTATCCAATTGAAAGCCTGAAGTAACATAATGGGGAACCGGATTACCCGACTGGAATTCAGTACTCTTTCAATGCTTTCTCAAAAACATATAACCTATATTTTGTCATAATAATGCTTGTTATGTGGTTGTGGTTGTAACATGTAAAATCACATACTGGAGCATGAATCTCTTGTGCTCCTTAATAGCGATGCTACTGTTGCGAGGGAGTCCATCGCACATGTCAAACACATTGTTAATCTGATGACTTGGTTTGGGATCATTAGCATGAGCCTATGCTTTAGTTACTGCCAGGCTCCAGGAGACTTTTATCCTCAATGAGCTATTCCTTATCAAAGTTCCCAGAGCTGTATACATAGTATCTGTATGCCGCCAGCATTACAACTGAGGAGGCAAAGCACAGGATTCAAATTGGCATCAGTGTTGAAAAGCTCAAAAAACTATGCAAAGCACGTTCAAAGGAATGGTTAAATCCTGTACGCCTATAGTGTACAACTTAGGTCATAACACCAAACCCATTAGAACCGGCACTTCTGTCCCTCCCAAGTAATGATGCAACATGATACTGATCATCATGATTCAATCAATATCCAGCTTCCTGGTCACTGCCAGTCACTGCAATTCCTGTTACAGTACTTTGCATAGTGTTTTGAGCTTTTCAACACTGATGCCAATTTGAATTCTGTGCTTTGCCTCCTCAGTTGTAATGCTGGCGGCATACAGATACTATGTATACAGCTCTGGGAGCTTTGACAAGGAATAGCTCATTGAGGATAAAAGTCTCCTGGAGCCTGGCAGTAACTAAAGCATAGGCTCATGCTAATGATCCCAAGCCAAGTCATCAGATTAACAATGTGTTTGACATGAGCGATGGACTCCCTCGCAACAGTAGCATCGCTATTAAGGAGCACAAGAGATTCATGCTCCAGTATGTGATAGATTGATGGTTTCCGTTGGCTGTGAGCGCTGAGATATTTACTCTTAAGCTACAAGGCCATCTTCGAATGACAGCATAGCTACTCTCTTCTAATGTTTGACTCTCCCCTACAGACTCTGGAGATTGTTGAAGTCATCATAGACTTTCTTGCTGATGATCTTTCCGGTCTTTGTGCTTGCAGCTTGGTCTCCAGGGACTGGACATCTAGAGCTCGATATCATCTATTTCATTGCCTAGTTCTAGAACACAGTCAAACTGAACTTGGTATGATCGAGAATATCCATTCTCTCATCCCTATTATCCAGTCACCACTGAACACCATGCTTTCAGTTCTTGATGAACTCTCTCTAACCATGCCAGAGAACATCATGGTTATTGAACCGATCATGCAAGCAGCCTCGAATCACAGCTCCATTGCCAAATTAAGCATTTATCTTGCCATTTCGCCTTGGGAGTCTTTAAACGTGTTATGGATTCCTCCTTTGTTCCCATGCTTGACAGAGCTCACAGTCAGCACTACCCAAAACTGTGACGACAACCTATTGCGGTTTATCATGGCGTTTCCCATGCTGAAAACACTACGGCTCGGAGTCATTGGCTTGGGCCCAAATACTGAGATTGCTCTGCCTTCTGACCTTCCTACAACAAACCTCTCATATCTCAGGACCCTTCATCTTACCCTTCCGGCATCCGAGTCTTTCCTACTCTGGATGGCAGGGACAATGACAAACCTATCCGTTCTGGATGTTGTCATATTTCAGCCGTGGCTTGGTCACTTACATTGTGCAAACCTGAATGCTTTCCTACGAGCAAATAGTAAGACTTTGGAGCATCTTTGTTTGAGGATCCAAAACGATACCCAAAGTAGCGAGAACATACTTCTTCAAGGTCAGTGATATTTCTTAGCTTAGATGGAAAGGAAGTCACTGATTTACTCATACAGAAACTCCCGATCTGAGTGCATTGGAAACTTTGCAGTGCCTTGAGATTTACGATCAAGACATGTTGGCTGTTTGCAAGATTCTTGAAACTCTCAACGCTTCTGCACGGCTTGACACGGTTATCATCACAATGAGTGATAATCCTTATGTATTAAACTCTATCAAATTCTGGCTAGACTCGTGCCATGCATTATTTTCCGTGCTATCCCGTTCCAACTTAAATACTGCAAAAAAGGATCTGCACATTTCTAATGATGGACTTTACTCCTTTGAAGATCTACCCTTATTCGAAAAGGCATTTGAGGGGTCTTCTATCAAACTGACTACAGATTACCCTGTACAGTGGCAGGAAGCTGCAGATTGGAGAGCTTATTCAGAAAAAAAGCGTGGGGTATTAGCGGAAAGGTCAATCAATAAATCGGGGAGACGCGGGAGATGCTGCTTGGGATGTATGCCTCCAGATAGTTTTGGGACATAAAATACATATAGAATATTTCTGACTCATAGATAGCTTTTCTTGAAGGTATTATGGACTATATATAATATGGTAGCAGTTAAGTAATATATATACAGTAAATGTGCATCTAATGAACTAGAATGAACTAATACTGAATGAAAATGGAATAAAAGAATTTTGAGGAAAAGTTGCGGCATGCAAACTAGAAAGGTTTGGCACGTGTGGGTATTTTTTCCCACTTTTGAACAGCATATAGTTTTACCAAATTTGTACTTATGATATATTGTAAAATGCCACTTTACAGGCACAATACATGTTAACTTCAAGACCTCAAGTTACAGGTGCCAGCAGGTGCCATGTGGCTGTGAGCGGAAATTATGTCGGGAGTAAAAGTGAGTGAGTGTCTGCCGAAGTTCTTTTAGTATTAAGTTACATAGTGATGTGCCGGCTAGGGCTCAGAGCCGTTGGGCCCTCTGAGCCGGCCCTAATTGAGCCGGGCCTGGCCGGAGCCGTCTCTAGGGCTCAGGAGGGCTCAGATTTTTGAAAGCCCTGAGCCGGGGCTCAGGGCGCTTATTTATCGAGGCAAATTCCGTGAAAATACAAGGCTGTATGAACAGATTTTATGCATAGTATCTGTTGGAGTAAATGCTGTATTGTCGGGCAAAGCGACTTGTCGCACAATTTATTCTTTGATCCTGTACTTTAGTCTATATTTTGTACACTGTTTCATGTATGCGCGTGATGCGCGGAAGTATATCTTTCCTGTCAATCCATTCTGATACTTCCTCTTTGCTTGCCGCTCCCGTCTCAAATGATAGGGACACTCCTCCCTGTGCTCATTTCAAGCTGTATGACTCTGGATGTAGTCGCCACATCAGTCCCTACCGCAATGACTTCGAAAACTTTGAAGAGATCCCCCTGAAATCTTTCCATGCTGTGAACAAGGAAACGTTCAAGGCAATGGGCACTGGTTCCATCACCGTCAATATTCCTGTTGGAGTGGATATCAACAAACTCAAACTCACTGAAGTCATGTACTCACCTGAAGTGGCTTACACCCTTGTTGTCTCCATTGGAAAGCTTGATGACCATGGTTTTACGGCGACGTTTGCAGGTGGTAAATGTACCATCCATGTGCCTGGTGGTGAGCTGGTTGGAGAGGTCCCTAAGGTGCCTATCGAGTTGATTGAGAGAAAACCACAGCGGGGGAATCTGCAGCGCTGGAGATGGTCACGTTAGACCAACTCCCGCATGGGGCACATCTCGATTCTCTAAGGATGGACATGAGTCCAGGTCCTAACAGGTGACCCGCGGATTCGACATGTGGGAATACCTGTCTGACCCGGATCCGCCGGATCCAGGTACCCGTTCCCATGGGTCCAGGTCAGTCACAGGTCATCCTTTGGTGACTTCTGGACCTTGTAAAGTACCATTTTAGTACCAATACCCGCCGATTGACCTGCATGACCAGGATCTGGCGGATCCAGGTACCCGTTTCCCACAGGTCCGGGTCAGTCATGGGTCAGGATTATTTTCCACCGGTACCCGTGCGGCGGATCCGGGTTGTCCGGGACCCGGACTCGTGTCCATCTCTACTAATCTCACCCTGAGTTGCTTGTCATATGGTCGCGAAAGGTTTTGCCACAGGAGTTTGATTGGAGAACAACGGGCCACAGGATATTTTTTGCGAATCCTGTGTTTATGCCAAGGCTACATGCAAACCTGTACCAAAGGAGAGGCAGGAAGGATCCAAGGCCAAGGTCTTTGGCGAGGTAGTCCATTCAGACTTGTGGGGTCCAGCACCGGTTCAGTCTCTGCGAGGGAAGTGTTACTACATTTCATTCATTGACAATGCTAAATGTTGGGCTTACTTTGATTTTCTTCACACCAAAGATGAAACATTTCATTCCTACTGCAAGTATGAAGCATGGGCAAAGGGCGAGCACGGTGTCACCATCAAGGTCTTTCACTCAGATAATGGTGGCAAGTACACTGGCAAAGAGTTTGTTCTTTATATAAAGACAAACAGTACAAAACAGAAACTCACTGTTCATGATACTCCACAGCACAACAGTCTTGCCGAGCGCTATAATTGCACTGTAATTGAGAAGGTCCGTGTGATGCTTCACTCCAGCAGACTACCAAAGGCATTGTGGGTGGAAGCTGTTCACCATGTGGTATGGGTGCTCAATTGCACATCAACGAAAGCTCTTGATGGAATGACTCCATTGAAGGCATCAACTGGGAAGAAGCCTGACTTGCGCGGTCTGCGCAGTGAGTGGGGAGAGAAGGTGTGGGTCTGGGTTGAGAAAGGTGATAAGTTGGGTGGGTCCATTAGAGAGGGCTGTTGGATAGGAGTGAGTGAGAAGTGAAAGGGTTTCCAGATTTATTGGCCAGATGCACGTTCTGTTACGGTGGAACACAATGTCTATACCGATAAGATGTCAGTGGGACTCGGTCATGTTGAGAGGGAGGACTGGGATATCAACTTACCCACCAGATTCTGTCAAGCCTTTCTAAAGGCACCCGATAATGGTTGTAGCAGTCTAAACAAAGGCATACAATGACTCTTTGACCGGCCCTAATAAGGAAATTACTAAGCAATGTTTTGGACAGCTCTCTAATGTTAGGGTTAGCACAAAGTGCTAACCCTGTGGTGTTTGTTGACACAGCAACACAAAGTCGGAACTTAGGATAGACAACTATGAGTTTCCAAATGACAAAGTTAGTATTGTGAGATAAATAGTTATACAAGAGCGAACCTATGAGTTTCCAAATGACAAAGAGGTCAAGATGGAGACTCAGGTCGATACTACCTAACTATTTATACAGTTTTGAGGGAGTACGAGAGTGAATCCGTAACTAGAGTGGCCTGAGAGTTTGAGTCTGTAAATAGGGATGACATGGGAGAACGAGCCTATAAATAAAGTATTTCAATATAAAGAGAACAGCTTGTGATATTATCCGGCTATATTAGTAAGGTAGAGTGAGTAATAACTCCGTGCGAGTTCCGATGATATCATTACTGAGTGATCATCATATGTCATCAGATGAAAAGAAATGAAGTTGGTGACATTACCCCCTTTCTTAGAATCAATGTCCCATTGATTTTAATGGTCCTTCTGTGAAATTAACCAGAGGTTGCCAGGGAAGGGAACCGAAAATTGTCGCCGAAATCCTTTTTGGCGCATTGCTACGTAATTGATGGAAGTTAGCCACTGCCTCTGCTGCAGTTTGTTCGAGTTCATCAGCAGGTTCCCAAGTGTCGAAGCTTTCATCATATCCTTTCCATCGAACTAGGTATCTAAGTTTCCTATACCGATATCTGCTATCCAGGATACGTTCTACTTCATAGAATTCTTCTCCTTCGATGACTTCAGGTTCTGGTGGCGGCGGTGTTATTCCATTGATTTCGTTTCCGTTCCATGGAGATAACCGGCTAATGTTAATGTTATCATGGATTCTCATCTAGGAAGGAAGTCGTAGACGGTAGGTTTTAAGACCTGTTTTCTCTGTTATCTTGAATGGACCTAGTTGTTTGCTTCCTAGTTTTCCATTTTTCTGGCGAATCTTCAGATTGGTGGTCGTGAGCCATACTGGTTGTCCAATTTCAAAGGTTCTAGGAGAGTCTTTGCCTGTTGGCCCTGTCATCCATAGTTTGCTCATGCGGAGGGCTGCTTCTGCATCTTCCTTTGAATCTCGCATTAGCTGTAGACGTAGTTCTATTGATGTTGGTGTTTCAGCTTGAATGGGTTCCACAATATAAGTGGGGGTATATCCATATTGAACTTCAAAGGGTGTTCGGTTATGAGCGGAGTGAAGATGGCTGTTGAGGGCAAACTCGGCAGTTGGCAGTGTACGATCCCAATCATCTTGCCATCTATTAACATACATACAAATGTATTTTTCAATTTCCTGATTGGATCGTTCCGTTTGCCCATTAGTTTCTGGATGGTATGCTGTGGACAGGCTAGATTCAATTCCAAGTAATCGCAGTAGCTCTTTCATTAGAGCGGAGGCAAACTGGGGACCTTGATCAGAGATGATTCGTTTAGGCAACCCATGTAATCAAAAGATCTGCCATTCCTTCCGTTGAGACTTCAGTTGTTGTCGGGATTGGATGTGTAACTTTAGTGTAATGGTCGACAATTGTTAGAATGGCATTATGTCCGTCTTGTGTCATGGGTAATTCTCCAATCAGGTCTACTCCTACATATTCCCATGGCCCCTTTGGTACTGGTAACGGTTGTAACACATCTTCCGCTTTTTGAGGGGCAATCTTCCGCTGGCATTCACATCCTTCAACATATTTGAATATGAATGCACAGATTTGTGGCCACCAATAGTTACGACTGACAAGTTCTAAAGTGCTATGTTTTCCGGGGTGTCCTGCAGGTTTGAGTTCGTGAAAGGCTTTTATGATTTCTCGTTGTAGATTGATATCATCTGGTACGTAAACTAGCCCTTTATATAGGATTAATTCATCCTGTTCTTCCCATTCTGTAAGGCCACTTGATAGTCGTCCGGGGCCATCTGTTTTGAGCTTTCTCAATGCGGCGATTTGAGATTCTATCCCCTTCTTCATGGATTGTCGAATGGACATCAAGAATGGATTTCGAAGCTCCAAAGTCTGTCCTGCTTTGATAAAGTGCTGTGGTTTTAGGACTATCTGTGCCTTGTTATCATCTGCATCAAAGGTTTCTAAGTTTGCCATCCTTGAGAGTGTGTCTGCTTGTGCGTTGGCTTTTCCTGCTTTGTGTTTAAGCAAGAAATTGAATTGTGATAGCCAAGATGCCCAGCGAGCTTGCCGTCTGCTTAGGTCTTGTGTGGTACACCAATATTCGAGGTTTTTATGATCAGTGACAATTTCAAAAGGTGTTGGCAATCCTTCTAGAAAGTGTCTCCAATCTTTCAGTGCTTCGATGATGGCTAACATTTCCCCGTCGTAGATTTCATAGTTTCGTTCCGCTTCTAGCATAGATGCTGAACAAAATGCTACCGGATGCCATAGATTATCTTCCTGTTTTTGTAGCAGTACTCCTCCAGTGGCAAAACCAGAAGCATCTACTTCTACTTGAATTGGCCTCTCCGGACTCCATAAGATGAGGATGGGTGCTTCCGTGAATGCTTTCTTTAATAATTCAAAGGCTTGGTTTTGAGTTGGACTCCATTTCCATTTAATGTTCTTTTTAGTGAGATCATGGAGGGATCGAGCTATTCGTGCAAAGCCTTCAATGAATCTTCGGTAAAAGTTTGCAAATCCTAGGAATCCACGTAATTGTTTGAGAGTGGTTGGTGCGGGCCAATCGGCAACAGCCTTAACCTTTACAGGATCCATATGCACATTCCATGTCCTAGGATTAAACCCAAATATTCAATCTCTTCCTTTTCGAATTCGCACTTTTCAGGTCTCAGGTAGAGATCATGTTTAGCCAATCGTTCCAGAACTTCGTTTACAATACATCAATGTTCCGTCATGGTCATGGAGTAAATTAGGATATTGTCGAGATAAACTGCTACTTGTCCTGTCGCAATTAAGTCAGCAAATATCGTATCCATTAATGCTTGGAAGGTGGCGGGTGAGTTTGTTAATCCGAAGAACATTACCAGGGGTTCAAAAAGTCCTCAATTGGTAGAGAATGCTGCTTTCCATTCATCGCCGTCTTTGATTCGAATATTATTGTATCCCCACCGGACGTCAAACTTGGTGAAGATTTTGGCTCGTCACAATTGATTGATGATGTCCGAGATCAAAGGTAGAGGGTATCGATTCTTTATAGTGATCTCATTCAGTCATCTGTAGTCTTGTACGAATTGTAATTTTCCATCCTTTTTTTTGATAAAGAAGACAGGGGAAGCAATGGGTGATTTAGATGGTACAATATATCCTTTCTTAATATTGTCTGCAAGGAATCGCTCCAATTCTTCTTGTTCGTTGACTGACATGGGATAAACTTTTGTTCAAATTGTTTCAGGTGCATCTGGTTTAAGGTCAATAGCATGATCCCAGGATCAATGTTCTGGTAAACGTTCGGATTCTTTCTCCGAAAACACTTTAGAATGTTGCCTATAATGCTCGGGTACCATTTTGTCAAATGTTTTCTTTGGTTTGTGTAAAGATCCGTTCACGATTGGATCTTCCCAATGTACAGTATAGTGAGGGGCCCGTTGGGCAGATTTACTACAATATCGAGTTTTGGTGTTGCTGATTTAACAGTGTGGTTTCCAATGGTTCTTCTGTGTTAACAGGTAATATGCTGGTATTCTGAAGGAACAGATGTGACGTCTTCTGTGGTAAGCAGGTAAATATAGTTCTTCTGTGGTAATCAGGTATTCTTCTGTTGTAAGCAGGTAATTGGTGATGCTTCTGAATATTCACAGTTAGCAACTAAGGTTCATATCAAGGTTCAGTTCACAGCTATGCTGCACAGAGGTAATAATTCCAAAATAACAAGGCTGGGGTACAATGTATCTACTGAGCGGTATTTATACTAGCTACCTAAGTCATATTGAGTCATTCCGAGTCATGTTCCGAGTCATTTTGACTCATATAATATAATTCATTTCCGGTTCCGGGTTCCGGGTCATTATATTGCACCCGAAATTAGACCATATGACTCGTTTGTTATTAAATGTCATTAATACAATATTGAAACAATCATGTGCTCAATCATGTGTCCAATTTGTCAGTCAGGAAATGTTCACTTCCTGACAGTTTGTCTTTCTGAGCGTTTTCCGCAATTTGTTGAGAGTATGTGAAACCAGCCATGCACCAAAGTTCTTCTGTACGATCTTCCAGAATACCAGCACGGAGCCATTGTCATCGGTTTTGATGGTTTCCGTTAAGTCGGTAGACAGGTGTATCTCCGGTGGATTCTATTGTTCCTGTTTTCCAATCAACCTTGGGGTTAGTGGCCCGAAGCCATGGTAATCCCAAGATCAGGTTTTCTGTTCCAAGATTGGTTACCAGAAATTCGAGTGGTTGAGCTTCCATGTTGTCCAGAGTTACCATTAGTCTTACTAAGTGGGTAATACTTCCAGCCGAGTTGATACTTCCATCAATATTAAATAGCCGAATGGGTTCAGTTAGCTTACGTTTTGTCATACCATGCTTCTTTACGGAGTCTTCGTTGATAAAGAGTCCGGTAGCACCGGAGTCAATCATTGCAGCGGTTTGTGTATTTCGGAACCGTCCTTTTAAGTTTACGTTCACTCGAAAATGGTTCACAGAACGGGTTTGTTTGATCGAGCTAATAGTACAAGAGGAAACATTGGCATAAAGAGACGATAGAGAATTATTATACAAGTCCAAGAATTGAGACGCTGCTGTCACCAATTCCCATTTCAAAAACCCTTGGTAAGGTTTTCAATCTGTTGAGCCATTGCTTTCTGGCTATTCGTGAGTTGTTCAAAAATTGCTCCA
>JADNRY010001310.1:0-12498 GCA_015501585.1 Rhodocollybia butyracea | reverse complement strand
CTTGGCTTGGAGAACAGGACCCAGTTGACGACGGAATTCCAGGGGCTCCCGGCCCTGTTTCTGATGGTGAAGAGGAGGAGGGGAATAGCGATGTTCCTTCTGAGAGTGAACGGTCGGCTTATGAAGCGCCACCATCTCACTCGAGGGTAGTCGTTATGTTCTTATTATCATATTTCTTTAACATTAGTTTCTTTAGGCATCCCCGGTTACTGGGGAATCTTCACGCTATCCAACTCGTAGAACCAAGACTCGCAAGCAAAGAGAACTCTCCTGCTCCGCTGCCCAAAGCTGTCCCCAAGAAGTTGAAGAAATTCCAGCCCCGAAAGTCATCCCTAAAGCCTCAAAAGAGGTGAAAACACCGATGTTTCGAAGAACTCCAGGACTCCTAAACCTCGCTGGAAGTCAAGAGTTAAAGTCGTCGAAGGGTAAACTACTAGTCATGGAAACAAGGCTGCCGGCCCTTCTAAGGGCAAGACTAAGACGAAGGATATCAAGGGAAAGGGCAAAGAAGTGGTACCAGACCTGTCGTGGTAAGTTTATCTTCTCTTTTCTCGACGTCTATCTAACTTTTGTGTTCAGCCTCCTAGCCTTAAGCGTAAACGCCTGAACAACACCGAGGACGAGGCCGAGGCTTCAACCTTCCTACTCCCACACTAGCTCCTAAACTCAAAGCTAGCAAGAAGCTTGTGCCCGTGGTCGAAATCCCAGTTCCCATGGCTTCTGGTTCAAAAGGCAAAGTCACAGTTCCTTGGAGTCTTCCGCGAGCCGACGCCTACTCCCGCTCCACCGGAAAACCTCGTCTTCCTCGTTCCCGATGAGGACGTGGATTCCTGGATCTCGATGGGCTCTTTCAAGACCTGGCTTCTCGTTCCTCAAAGGAGTTGTTGCCTCGGGTCCACAGAGTACCGGACTGTTATCGTACATTTCGAAAGGGACGCCTTGGATTTACCCTCGTTCAGGAAATTCTTCCACGCGGCAACCAGGTTTGTTTTATGTTGAAGTAACTTGTTCTTATACTAATTTTTTATTCCTTCAGAAACCGAAGGAACTGTTCAAGACCCGGCTAACTTGGGGTATTACACCCGAGCTAGATGCTTTCCTGGACCTCCCGGCCGTTAGTACCGGAACGCACCAGATGTCTTGGCGAGTTTTCCTTCTGCCAACCGTGCCTCTGTAACGTATGTAAACTTTTCCAACGGTTATGATTTTATTAATATTTTCCGTTTTTAGACGGATGTTGTCGCTCGCGAGATACCTTGCCTCCAATGTGCTGCGCGCCGGCCGACAGATTCCAAGGGAGAGGACCGCCTGCCGTGTACCTATCGTTTAGATGACGACGGAACCGGAGGTTTGGTGCTTCTTGCGACAATTGTGCAATCTCCCATCAGACGTGCTCGGACACACTCCACATTCCAGAAGTGGTTGAAGTACTCGATGAGACCTACGAAGCGTCGAAGGGTTCGAGTTAGTGAGTACTTTTCTTTTGTTCTTTTTAACTTCTTTTTATTAATGTTCATGTTTAGACATCGCCAAGCAGGTCAACACAATTGCTCGCATCTGTACTTCTTACGATGCAGCAATTAAGGCCAGGAACAGCTCAAACATGTCCATCTCAAGCACTTTTGATGCTTTTGCAGCATGAAGTGCAAGAGCTCCGCAGCATGGCTTCCTGACCCTCAGGTTTTCCTCGAGTCTTTCGTGCCAATCCTTCCGAGAAGGAGCTGTCTCTCACGGATTGGAGTTTCTTATGCTCCTTTATGAAGTGGAGATCGGACTACTCCTTCCCGATATTGGGTATTTTACGTGTGGGTGTGTGAAAGGTGCTATAAAACAAACCTAACAAAAACACTACTGCACCTAACCAGACTATCGACATGTAAGGGAGCGAGGGCGGGTTGTCAGAGATTCCCCGAGGGAAAGTTTGATAATATCGGAGGTATGCACGCGGTTGCTCCAGGCTCAAGACCGTTGCGTTAACATGGGTAAAACTAAGCTTGGACAACTCTTAGAACTGAGTCGAGGGAAGCCCAGCTGGGTGTACATATGTACAAGGGAACGTCGGGATGTCCGAATCAATATAACCAAACCAAAACCAATAATGTGTATGTGTCCAAAACCAAATAATCAAAACAAAACCAATACAACGAAACTAAGATTCTCCTAGGCAAACTCTGGCTCTAGCTAGAATAGTAATCTCGAGGTTTGTCAACAACCCTAGGCAAACTCTGGCACTAGCTGCTGTGACACCGTAAAGTCCTCGACCAAACTCTGGGCCAAGCTACGATATTGTGAGTGAACTTAATCACTAGGAACTCGTACCACAATCTTAGTGGCTCGCCTAACTTCACAGGGAAGTCGACTAAGGAACCCTCACTCTGGAGCCGAATAATTCCTTACTAGAAACCGTCCCCTCTAAGGAAGCAACTAGATTTAAGGTTGATCTAAAGTTCGAGGGAACTCACACGCTCAAGACTCGATCAGATTCTCAAGTGGGCCAAAGGAAGTTTGTGAAATTCTATTACAGGCCAAATTCCGCCGAGCAAGTAATATGACAGTAAATCAAACTCCTTGAAGAAACTATCAGTCACTCCGCAGTAAAGCGTCGAGACTGGCTAACAACTTCGTGAAGCAACTAACACTTCTCCGCAGGAACACGTAGAGAGGTGACCAGCTACTTACTAGGTGAAGAAACTAACAACCAACTCGTAGTTAAGTTAGAGAAGCGTCACGCTACTAGTCCCGAGGACGTTCTACGGAGCTCACTTCCTAACATACAAATCGAGGGAAAGATCCTCTGAGGTGAAGGAACACAACCAATCTTGTACAGGGGAGGTGGCAAGTAACTTCGTGAAGTTTATTACTTTCTAAAGATAACCAAGTCAGGAGGCGTCACGCTACTAGTCCCAAGGGGACGTTTCTACGGAGCACTGGTCTTAGCAGTCAAGTCGAGGGCAAGAAACTTGTCTTATTGAATAAATATATCTGGCTTATATACTGAGTAGAGAGAGTTTAATACAAAAAATAGATGAAACAGATACGGAGAGAGACGGAAAGAGAGTGGGACAGAGGAATCTGGCTCGGAAAGGAAACTCCAGCCTATATATTGGTACACACAATAAAGAAATAGTCCATTCTTGGGTATATATCAGAGGTAAAATATGATTTCGTGAGGATTAACATAGTTTTTAGAGTGTTTTGATCCGAGCAAGGTTTCTCCGATTACTCCACAATTCTCCGGGGTCAGGAGTACCTTTACGCTTCATGATCACTTGCCGCCCGGTTTCCCTTGGGTGAGTTTCATTCTATTCCTCAGATAGTTCTGTCCATCCTGAGTGTGATTAACATTCTCTCGAGAAGGCCTGTTGTCTAGCTTTCCAACAATACCACTTATGATAATCTCAAGCAACTGCGCTGAGTATGTACAAGTGATTCCCAATAGTCGGCTTTAACAGATAAGACCTTCCGTGTATGATTTCTAAGATCAAATGTTTCGATTTGCCAAGGCTATTCCGGTGCGTAGCTTTCCGTAGGACCGCTAAGCATGTTTCTACCGTCCTCACGGTTACAACCGGTACCGCGAATAGACCTCTACGGTTTCCTCGGGATTGTTCTGGTCCATTGTTACGGACTGTAAAGTCCACATCTTAACATAGCTTGTTGGGGGTCTTAGTGCGAGGGATGCCTTCCCTCATAATTCCTTCCCTCGAGTAACGCGTTGGCTTAGTACTTATCCCGCTTTGAGATGTCCTGTAGTTTAGAGAGTCTACACTCTTGGGTATAACTAGATTGACGATCTAGCGTTACATCTCCGGGCAGCCCAGGTATCCTCGCTAGCTTGGCTCTAGGCTATGCTTGTGGGCGTACCTTCATGGCTTGCTGAGTATTATTGTTAAGTTCTTTGCCTCGGCAACAGCTATCACGCTCGGGCTCTGTATAACTCTCTTATTGCATTGTATAACACGTACAAAGTGTCAAAATGTACGGTTACACACCTTAGGCCGATTCTAGGCCTAATACCGACCAACCAGGCTTATCAAGACTTTTGTGCACGCCGCCGTGATTCCGGCTTCTGTGGAGAGCGCCTCGAGAACGATTCCGGGGTGCCCGCTGGCACTTCGTTTCCCCGAGGATCTCCTACTCGTTCAGCAACTGGTTTTTTTCGATGAAGAATCAGTCGTGCCACTTACTGGGAGTCCTCGAGATGAGGAAGCATCGATGGCTGGTACTCCCCATGAGAACCCGGGTTCGCCTGTCGCTGGGTCTGTTATCGACCAGGACAAGCCAGTTGACCAGCTAATGGAGGGAGTTGAGACATTATCAGATGTCAAAACCACTTCCCCATAGCTTTCCTTGTTCTTCTCGGAGTCTGGGCCGCCGTTGGCATCGCTGTTTGTCCTCGGACGTTAAATAAAATTTCTTTTATATCATATTTCGTCGCTTGCCCCTCGCATGGGGATTTCGCTTTTGTCTCCCCTTTCTGGGGCAGTATCGTGGTATTCTTAGGTATATAGGCACCTTTAGAATACCGTAATTTAAAGCCTATCAATATCAAGCCTTTGGGTCAACGTGTACATATCATACTCGCGTGACTCCCTAAGTCTTAAGTTTACTCTCGAAAGACTTACAGCACGATAGCCTATTCTTGGGAGTTTTGTTATAATAGCATAAGTTTTCCTTGAGTACCGTACCAGCTCTTTGTAGCATGTTAGTGTATACTCGCGGAAAGCTTTTTATGACTCGAATTCCTGCCCTTGGGAGCCTATGCGGTTCGTTAAAGGTGTAATCAAGTCTTCGAGGGAAAACCTAGAGAAGACTCATCATCCCTAAGTAAGCTGGGTGGGATGCAATCTTTCCCTAGATATTGACATTCTTTCAATACAACATCCAATCTTGGATCAGGTCCTGTTTAGGGCATAGTGATGACCGTCAAAATTAAATCCATTGATGCTCGATATTATGGGTGTAAGGTTTTTCCTAGCGTTTTCGTCTTCCGGAGAATTATCGCGGTGAGGTACCTGCGTTAGGTTTCCCCGTGCCGCTTCTAATATTCTTTAAGCATTCGCTTTATGTTTTGCCTAGTGTTCTCCCTTTTGTTGAGCAATGTTATGGCTACTATTTTGGTCATAGATGTCATTGAATAAATTCAAAATTCTCCTCGTGATGGTGGACTGCCTGAAGCTATGGTGTCTTGGCACCATGCGCTTCCCTCCCCCAAACTAATGATATCAACTGTCCTCAGTTGAGCACTTGGGTTTCAGAACGCACCGGGGACCCGTAGGACTCCGTTGCTCTAAGACATTAACCTATAAAAGTGTCCGCGAAAAAACATTTCAAGACCCAGTTCTCAGAAAACTTTTCCTCGAACTACAAGTCTCTCTACAATGTCTTCCAAGAACACCCAAAATACCGATGACAAACCACAGTTCATGAAGAATACTATGGAAGCCATTGTTGCCTCCACCAGAACACTCAAAGAGGCTACCAGTCGTCTCCGTGATGCAATTGAGTACAACGAGGATCAGACTCTCCTTCAGGCAGAGGTTCTTAGTACTGCACAAAAGCACGTCGACCTTCTTGTGAGCCTCTTTTCGCCTTTTCCACGGAAGCCTGACCTTGATCTCCTACCTCCATAGACCACGTCATTTCATAAGGAGAAAGTACTCAAATTCCCCGCAAACGTTGGTGTCCTTGAACAAGGACATGACCTCCTTCTCCGCGTGATGAAGATTTGTCCCAGCGCTAAGACTGCTCATTCTGCGACTGCTGTGCGCCTCGGCAATTTCATCAACGAGCTCAACCTTGCGCTGGTAAGCCCGTTTTAAACATATCCGAGAACAAACACTTATAGATACCAATCCAGGCGGCGTCAAAGAAGGTTTCCTCGGGGGTCGCTGGTACTACAGGGCCGGGCCCTTTCACCACTACCCGCGGTAAGCCCCCTCGCTATGCTACCATCCTGGACTACTGTCTTCCGTCTAAACACGATGTAGGGGCTTCCAGTGCTGCCAACGATGACAAGACCACCAATTATGCAGCAAAATCCGCCGCTCTCTCTACCATCTCATTCTCCAAGGAGTCCAAAGAATGCTCGAAGTCGACTAAAAGCTCTAGTAGCTCTAAAGGTACCATTCTCATCGACGACGAGGACGAACCCATGGAGGAAGATCATCCCGCTACGCAGATCACATTTGTAAGTCCTCTTTTCTTAACATATATTATAAAATCCATGAAGCGTGCGCCTGTACGCATCCCACGATAACTGTGCTGAAGGAACCGTAGTGTTACCACTCACGCTCGGGCTTGCCTCTCCCAAAAGGACCATTTGGCTCTTGGCTTGGAATCAACGAGCGGTTGTACTGACTAAAGAGTTCCAGGATCCCCCGGAAATTACTGACGCGCTCAGGCTTCGAGGAAGAAGACCCGAGAGTCTAGGAAGTCCTCGAAGGCCAAGGTACTTAGATCCTTTCCTCGGGCCCTGCAAAACACTTTGGCTGACGTCTCCTCATAGGCTTGCGGTGAAGTGAGTACTTCATCACTTAAGAGGAAAGTCGAGGAAACACCTGTTGCCAATGAAGCGGCCAGTCTTGTCAATGAGTACTGAAAGCGCATGCGTTTCGACGCTGAGCTCATTGATAGTTCTCCCGAGGATGCTGGTGAGTATTTATAACATGTTTTAACAAATCCGACTTACATCGGTTGCACAGTTACCCATGCGCGACACGAATGCGTTGTGGCCAAGCAATTCCTTGCTTCTTTGACCGGCCAATTTTGGCGAACTCGACTTTGCCTCGATGACCAATACCAATCTCAATGTTCTCTTGAATATTCATAGGAACGAGTATCTCGGGAACCTGAGCAAGACCCAGGTCTTTTACGCTCGTGCTCTCCAAGCTCAGAAAGTCACAGACAGCTTGGTCCACCTTTTGAAGTTCAGAGAGGACTCAGAAATGGCAGAAGGCGTACGTCAACTTTCCCTTGAACATCGTCAGACAAGCGGGTGTTAATCCACTATGCCTTCAGTGAGCATTGGTTGTTGTGAATGTACAGGGATGGAGTGTGCGATGAGTCAATCCTCCCTGTTAGCATCGTTGGAGTGGTAAATAACTTGTAAGTTTTTCTCCCCGGACACTATATCGTTGTCTGAACTGAGCTTCTAGTCAAATTCTTTAAATAAACTTT
Source organism: Rhodocollybia butyracea (assembly GCA_015501585.1). Classification (NCBI taxonomy): domain Eukaryota; kingdom Fungi; phylum Basidiomycota; class Agaricomycetes; order Agaricales; family Omphalotaceae; genus Rhodocollybia; species Rhodocollybia butyracea. The sequence goes on along the minus strand of JADNRY010001310.1, from coordinate 5,319 downwards.
CTCTCGAGAAACCACAGTCTTTACAGTCTCTTTATCTTCTTCGCCTGGTAGCCTCTGAGCTCCGGCAATTCGTTTCCAGTACTAGTTAAGCCTATAGTCACTCGTTTATATCTTTAACATAGGCCTCTGACTATTACAGTCTTAAAAGCCGAATAAATCCACATGTATTGATGATAACACGGAGTTTTCGAGATTAACATAACTTCGACACAAAGGTAAGTTTCTTTCCACGGGAAGAAAATGCATAGTGTTATAAATCCCTCGAACACGTTAGCGTTCATTATTAGGTATCACTTTTCGCATCGCGTGGGTTCTGACACGAGGAGCTTCGTCTGTCTCCGGTATAATCTCTTCCTCGCTTGAATCTTCGTCAGAGTCCGGGTCTTCAGGGTTATAAACCACTTCATCACCGTCTACTGGTTTTCTCAAGTTAGGGATTTGATCAAACAAGGGTCCCCCCCTTTACGGATAAATTCCACATCCTCATCCTCATCACCATCGTTTACCATGGTGTCTAACTGATCCTTGGTCAAGTCGATGAGATCATGTATATCCTCGGGTAAGTCCATAGGTTCGTATCGGGAACGGTGGAGTAAGACCCTAAATGCACCAACTTTGCTTTTCAACACGGTACCATCCATTTCCGCGATAATGTAAGAACCTCCCCTAGTTCTACGGATAACGACCATCGGTCCCATATATCTAGGGAACATCTTCCTGTCAAGACTCTTTTTTGATTGCTGTATTTCTAACCTGAACAAGCGTCCCGGGTTTGAAATCGTAGTTGAAGATGACATGGCGATATTTCTTCTCGAACTCCCTTAGGTCTCTTCTCTTATTTTCAGTGACACGCTCTCGCATGTCCTCGACAAAAGGTTCTATGTTTTGACAAGGCCTGTGCACAATAACCCAATAATTCATCGGTAGTCAAGATACAATCTGGTGGATTTACCAACCATGTAGACTGAACGATATCAAAAAGGTAATAATGGTTCCGCGCCGGTTACCAAGAAGAATGGTGAACAACCAAAACCTCTCCTCGCCGTTATTCTATCAGCCCATAATACATGTCTAAGGAAGTAGAACCACTTCTTGATATTGCCGCCTGTCGCTTTTACCAGAGCCTGTCGAATATCAAAGTGCGCTCTTTCGATTTTGCATTCCCTTGGGAATTATATGGCGAGACCCGGATCCCTCGAATTCCATATTTATTCTCGAGCCAGTTAACCATGGCTAACATCACCGGGGCGTTATCCATGACAACTTCCTCGGGACATCCCCGTACAGTGGGATTCAATTGTGCTTAAAGAACAAAGACTAGTAGTTATCTATTGTTTTAAGAGTTCCTTAAGAAATAATTTCTCCTATTGTTCCTACTAGACTATCCATCACCCCTTGCAACTTGAACATTTTCTTAATAAGTTCTTAAGTACTTTTTTTTAAGAGAATTGTTTCAAGTTTACTTAATTCTTAAGTGAAAACATTCATTAAGAACTCACTTCTTAAGAACAACTTTGTTAAGAAATTGTTTGCAACAGAATTGTTCACATTCATTAACGACAAAATCGTGGACAGATAGACACTTATCCAACAAAATCAAGCCGACCACTCCCACTTCCCATCCCTCGATCACACCATTACCCGCCAATCAAATGCAGGCCTTTGATCTGGGCTTGAATCAATGCCCAAAAGCGCATGGCACCCGAAATCCAAGATTCAAGAATCCAAGTCATCTTTCTGCCAAAAGCACACAAGCAGAAGGATGGCTGGGGAAAAGGAGGGAAAAGGCAGCAAATTGCGGGCGGTTGAGCATTATAAGTCCTTTTGTCTATTGTTTGAATACTCCTTTTGTGGTTTCAAACAATAGACAATTGAAAAGGAGGGGCCAGGCCGAAATTGGGGCCGAAGTGCGGATCCGCGTTTGTCCAAATCTGGATTAACGGGCTTAATCCAGATTCACTGCCACTGACGGTTCGCTTGAGCTTCTCCAGACTCCAATAAGTACCCCTCATTTAGACCTGGATTGAGGATATCTGCTGTTCTAGGATCCAATTGGCATTGAACTCGAGTTGTGGTGGGGCCAAGGACAATGAACCATGTCCCTCTCATTGTGATAGTTCTTGGCATTGATCCTTGTATCGAGATCTCTTGTATACCTGCTCTTCTTGTTGGACTGTGAGCCTTCCTATCTCGACTAGTTTGACATTACATAACCTACTTTCTGCATCTGAAGAGTATGAATTAAACTGTACAGTTGAAGAACCGAGTGTACTATCTACTAAACCTGCTCTACTAGTACTTAGTAATATCTATCTTGTTTTGATTGTATCCATGTTTTCCGTATCAATTTTTCCTTTTTGTATTTAGAATAATAATAACTCTATTGTTTTGTTGACAACAACTTACAAGCGGTGCTTTGACCCTTTGCCAGGACCTTGTAGTATTTAAATAATAACGACCAATGCCATCGTAAAACCTGCTTTGGCCCTCATCACGTGTTTGATAGAAATTGGCGCTAACACCACTTTGTCTCTTTCTTTCCTCGAACAACCAGCGACTGTTGTGGGATCCCATCACCTCTATCCTCCAATGACCGCCACTAGTAGATCCTGGTTTCCACTTGGTGTGGAAGCCTGTCTGTATACTTGGGTATTAGACTTTCAACTCACAAATCGTGTATGGTGCAGAGTCCAGACTACCGTGTACAACTCTGCGCCAGTGCTACACAATATGTCTCTTATTTCCAGTGACGGCAAGCGTTCTGTTGCTCCCTTCTCATTCTCCTTGTCGTTGAAACATCATCTGCCACCCTCTCCCAAACTTCCAAAGAAAACAACACGCCACAAGTCAGGATTCAATCTGCGCTAATCAATCAAGGATTTGCAACACTTGGTCAAGGCTCAATACTCTCTGGCTGGATTTGGAACTTGCGGTTGGATCCAGAGTTGGAAGAGGGCAGAGGCAAAGCCCTTATCGCATACTCTCGGGGGGATAGAGGCGAGAGTAGTAAAAGAGAGGATAACAGTGAGAAGGAGGATAAGTGATGAGATACTCGGTAAGTCGTTAAAATCATCTTAAGAACTTGTTCTTAATAAGGCCCTTAAGATCCCTGCTACCCTTCCATTCTCACCAGTGTGTTTTAAGACCATTCTTAAGAAATACCCTTCTTAAACATTCCTTAAGGTCCTTGTCTTTGCGTGAACCTTTCCATTCTGTGTTCTGGTGAGTTTTTAAAACAATTCTTAAGAATTTGTCTTTGTGTGTAACCCCAACTCCAGATAGTTCCCAAACAATTTTGTATTCTTAAGTATTTTGTAGTCTTTAAGTAGCGTCCTTAAGTAGTATTAGCCTTAAGTAGTATCTTTAAGTACTTAGAATGTTCTTAAAGTATACATATCAGTAATAAAGTTGATTACCTTAAGAGAATGGAGTCCCATTCCTGCATCCCCAACGACAGATTATGTTGTCAAAGAACCACTCGGCCAGGGACTTCGCGTTTTCTTGCGGTAAGGCCTGGGCTTCTGACCAACTTGACAGAGAATCCCTAGCGTGAACAATATACTTACACCTATTGCTCGCGGGTGTGATATTGATAGTATCCACATGCACTTTCTGGAACAATGAGGGTGTATGTGTTACAACCGGGGGAATCTTCAGAAGGCGTAATTGACGGTTCTGACAAGGAATACAAGAGCCAACATACCAATGTACGTTGCTTTCCATATCCGGCCACCAAAAACGTCGATCCAGGAACTCGCAGGTAGCAAATGTTCCTTTATGTGCTAAGCTATCATGCGCGCAATGTAGCATATACATTCGACGGTCAGGACTAACCACTAATTGATGCTGAGCACCTTCCTCAGTAGCTTTCTTATAAAGCCGACCTTTCTTATCCACGAAGAATTTCTTTGCTTGGCGCAAAAAGCTTCGGGCTTCCGGTGCGCTCATGTTTTCTGTGATATCCTTCTCATCACCTGTATGCCACTTGGCAATAGTAGGTAACATATCATCTAGTTTGTTTCCCCATTCCGACCGACGTTCCCGAGGATAAGGGTTATCAGCCCTCCATTCTGCGGAGTCTTGTGGAATATGAAGTGTTTGACTGAACAAAGAGTAGACTTTCCCGTGACTTTTGATCAGCGCTTTCCGGTGACGTTCGGATGCTTTCTCGTCATCGAGGGCTTCCTGGAGTTCTTCCTGGATGTCCTCAGGATGACAAGCTAACTCACCGAGGTAACCACTGCGTGGGTCAATGTCGTCCTTGAAGGACTCAAAATCTAAAGGCTCTTTGGCCCCTTCACCCATGATAAGTTCAACGGGAGCTCCATCATTGTAATCTTCATAGTCATCTGGGTCGATTGGTGGTCGAGGGGACTGATATCCGCCTGGAGGTCTCCGTGACAAAACCATCTGGTCCATGCAAAATACCCTTCACATGTAAAATCTTGAAGTGGAACTTACGGATCTCCTCAATCCATCTATTGATTGTAGCGTTCGGACCACAGCTGGGATGATCCAACATACCCTTGATGTAGCTTGCATCAGTCTCCACGGTCATTCGTCGAGAGCCATAGACTAAGTAATAGCTTGATTGTAACGATAGTTTGAGGCCATAGAGTTCTCTCTTAGACTGAGAGAACTGGGCTTCCCGCTCATTTAATGTAGTTGATCCAAAGTAATTAAAATACTTCTTTTTAGGATCGTCAGGATCTATTTGATAAATAAACCATCCCACTGCTTTGTAAGAGGTGTCAACTGCGAGACAAACATCCCACTCATAGTTAATGTTTCGGAGTGCCGGGGCATTCCTTACACCATCCTTGAGAGCGTCCATTGCTTCCCGTTGTTCATCTCCCCATTCCCAATCCATGTCACTAGTTAACTTTGTCAAGGGCATTGCCTTCTTTGCATAGTTCTCGATAAACATTCGCAACTGTCCAGCAGTCCCAAGGAAAGCTCGTACGTCGTGCTTATTCTTGCATTCGGGCCAAGTCAAGATTGATTCAGCAATCCCAGCCTCAGGCATCCTGCCTTCGTAAGTACAACGGTGTCCTAGGACGATAATTTCAGGATTACAAATGAAAGACTTTTTCCCCGAGAAAGTACCCCTGGCATATTTCATCTGTTGACACACCCGGTTAACATTCTGCATGTGCTCCCAAACAAATCGTCGTATCCCGGCGTTCTCTGATATGGTCTCATAACCTCCGTCTGGAAGTTCGTACCTAGTATTCGGACCTTTTACGGGAACATCGTCGATATAGGGGACTGTAACATGTGGAATTTCATCTTGTAAGATATAGGTTACACCTGACCATA
>JADNRY010000131.1:0-172904 GCA_015501585.1 Rhodocollybia butyracea | reverse complement strand
TTACATGTAGTTTTGGCTTGAATGGAGACGAATGCACATCTACATGGGATTCCGTGAGATCCGCGCCCAATCAGAAATTATCTTCATCTTCTGTTCATCGTTTGGTCCAGCGAGCGGAAGCACCGGCAAACGTTTCCGGTACGTTCCCACGCTTCCATCCACAGCTCTCATCGTTCAGCACAACCACAGTGTAATATTTAGCCCTATAAACTACACAGAGGGTCTCCATAGCTGCTTTGCATTACAAACTACTTTATACTTACAATATGTGAGCAATGCAGCTACTTATTGAAGATGATATGATAGCCTCATGTGCATTAGAGGCTGCACTCTCAAAGCCAAACAGTTTGTTCATACAATAATCACTTAAGTATACTGGAGAACGGTGCAACGTTGATGCAATGGCCTATCTGTACATGCCCAAGTTATGTACATGACCTTGTACATAAGGACACATACAATTGTGAGGTAAGTATGGATGCAAACTTGATATTAAGCTTGAGACTACTGTGTAGAAAGCAAGGGAGCACTCGAGTTGACCAGGAAATACTCTGTTCGTGAAGCTACAATATTCGAGGCGGTGGTGTACGTTCGGGAGGCGGCATACGCCATACGCGTGACCTCAGAGGCTGTAGCTTTCCGGTATTCGAGAAATATCTTACATCAAAGTCCAAGCGAAATATAGCGCTTTTATTCCGCTACTGTACAATAGCGGATCGTTATGATAACAGCCTTTGCCATCACACCCCCCATGTCAAAGGCTACTATCTAGGTCTACTGGGCGTATGAGGTGGACTAAGTATCTGCAGCAGAATATGGAAAGCCAAACGAGTCACGGTAGAGATGAGAGATTTACCAGTACCAGGGCCGTTGAACCAGTAACCGGTTGCCTGTTGAGTATGCGCGTTTTCCGGTGGGCAATTTTGCTTCATATGTTGCTTCGGGACCATGCAGACTCAGCGATCTGAATTCGAGTCACCTATTCACCTCAGCACAAAGATAGCTTGATCCAATCACATGTTATATACAACAATTTCCGAGTCGAAGACTCACAGACCACCAATCCGGAAGAGCTACAGTGTGCATTTATAAAATACTAACATCGATCAGCAAATGTAACAATGTAACAGTTAAGAATGCTAAAAATCGATCTTCAAACGAAAACATACTTTTACATGCCCTCCTCTTGAAACTGACGATCTTGCACTCGAAGGAAATGAAACGAGTTCAAAACCGTTCGGACCTCATCCCATCGGTCTTCAGAGCCAGTAACATATGTAAGAATAGGGAAGATCTGGTGCAACGCCAGAGCAACCAGTGGGGGATTGCGTACTTCAGCAGCATCTACGCTGCAGGTGAACTGGCGTAACGGATGCCTAGTAAGAGTGGGAGGAATTGCAGTTACACCTGAAACATCTAGACGAACTGGATACGTGAGATATTCCAGGTTTGGGCAATGCTGAGCAAAATAAGCGAGGGACTGGACTGAAGGTACGTCCCCATCCCATATAAATGCACCTAGTGAAAGGTCTCTGATGCATGGCCACGCACAAGCAATCATGGCTGTGCGCTGGTCGGACAGTGACAGTGCGCCGTCGTAACTGAGCAGTTTGAGCTCTTTCAGCTCCAGTAGTGGCTTGAATACTGTCCAGAGCAGCGGATTATCAAAATCATGCCTGAGTGAGGAGATTATACGTTGGATATCCAACTGTTTGAGGGAAGAGAATTTCACCAGCGTTCGGGTCACGGCTGCAATTTCCTCGAGAGGCAGTTCCTGATCGTCGCCTTTTTCCCATACAATGGTCAGATGGTGCAGCTTTCGAGGAAGACATGTTACAAAGCTGTGCAGGTCAGCAGTCATTCCCTGGACCCAGACTTCGCGCAAGGATGGGAACCCTTGCTCGATGTTATCATAGTCAAGCAGGTTACTAGCGGGGATCGACAGACTGAGATGCGTCAATCTAGGTGATGATGCAATAACCTTGACAAAATTCCTCTCCAAGAATGGAGACGCGACACCCGTCACTGAGAGTCTTTCTAGTTCATGTAAGGAATGGAGTGAATGAGAGAGTCCGGAATAAGTATGCCCATGGAACTCTAGCGATTTTATTCCTGGACTCCTTGAAACAAGAAGGGAGAGCGAAGGGCCGAGATCATGTATTTGTCGGAGTCCAGCCATGGCCGCAAAACCTAATGTATGGCGAGGCAAGTAGGCTTCCTGCAAAGTGGAGCTCAAAAAGAACAAGAACGCGGTAGAGTTGCACATCTCAGGTAGAAGTCGAAGCGTTTTAAGATTGGGGAAGAGCGGTTGCCGTTGGCCAAGGAAGGTATACACAGATTCGTGGGCATTTAAGGCGTCGGAGTCACTGAATTCACGAACGCGAGAAGTGTAGAATCCTAGACGATCCCATGAAGATGGGGCGATTGGCGTCAAGAGTATCTGGATATTCGACGAGTTGATATCGACGAATGAAGAAGGGCTTGAGTACCTACCTTTTTTCCATCAACTACAGTAGTTTCCGGGAGCACCAAAAGCAACGGCTCAACGCTACGCATGTTTTTCCAAAGAACATCCAAAGCTGGATTCAGAAAGCTCCGGCAAGTGAGTCCCAGAGATAAGAGAGCTTTTCGACAGCCCAGCTCATCATTTGACAAGTTTGTAAGGTATGAATTGAGTCCGTATTCCAGCTCTGCACATATAATCTGGAGAATGTCGTCGTTCAGCATCAGATGGAAGTTGAGTTTATAAAGCTGTGCAGCCGGCTATAACCTATTCAGTAAGATAGCGCCCGCTGCACAGCTTTAGATGCGCCAAGAGTTGTTGCAAGGTACTCGATGATCGTCTGTGATAAAGAAAGAGTCGGCGGGGCTCGAGCACAGCGAAATCACAAAGGGAAACGGTTTGAGCACATCCTGCATCCCGGTGATATTTAACTTTTTATACCCTTATGCAAGTACCTAAGTGTGTAAGACGGTCTTGCACCAAGTCTTGCACCGCAACGCCGGATTGACGAGCGATGAATATGTGTCGTCAAACAGATAAATGTAGTACTAACTTATGACGGTCTCGACTCAGCGCCGTCCGAATACTCCCAGCGGAGGCATTCCGCACCAGATTGCATGGTCCTTGGTCAAAAACTCGGGCAGAGCTTGCGTACGTGATGGAAACGATTTCAATGTTGAACGTTGAGACGTAGGTCCTCGATGTGTCCACACCAACCCGGACGGAGCATTGCCCAGATAGCATGCATATGCAAAGCAAGCCGCAAAGCTCCACCAAGAGAAACAAACTTCGCAGAAAGTCGTCAACATGCAGTGCAGTGGTGTTCTGGCAGAAAAAAGCTCTCCTTCGCATATGAACATCCTGGATGACATCGCAGAGTTTGTTCGGGGAAGGAAGGAAGGAAGGAATGAAGAGTTTAAAGACATGGAGGTTGATATCATCAGTGAAATTGATGGCCGTGTCGAGAGATGGCAGGTAGCCATACGTCATAGAAGCTGAGCGAGTGCTCTGGAGTTGTGCGACTTCAACGTAAGTAAAAAACGCACGTTCTCCTGGGGCAAAAGACCCTGAAAGTCCTGGAGTGCTATGTGATCTTTTGGCCAAGATGGACAAAGGTCTTGGAGAGCGCTGACTACATTAATGATACTACTAATAGCGGAGATAAGTGGTAGAAAGGATATCCGATTGAGGATATCAGGTTTTCCTGTAATAGCTGGGATAACTAACGATTCATTTTGAAAAGGGGTTGACATCGTGAGCCTTCGATTGCGTACCTCAGGCTGTGGTAGAATCTGAGTGGAGAGAGGAAGAAGTTTTATCAGCTCCAAGTCTGAGCGTCAATTGTTAGTCCTTTCCGTCTCCTCCGAGAGAGCAAGAGTGGGTTATTTTGCGTGTAATTGAGGCACTCAGGCATTTCTGACAGGAAACGAGCTTAAGTCAACCTTATTTGATACCCTAAAATGGACATAAGTACGCATGCAGCAATCTTCTATTTGGAGACCACACCGACATCCAGGAACTTATACACTCACGCGGCCATAATTTGCCTTTTGAAAGCACATCACTTGGGGAAGGCGAAGAAAAGGAGCAGGTTTCGGACTCGTATTACTGGGTGAGCTATCGAACTTCTGAGTAGCTATCTCCGTGTTCACTGTTATTATGGTTGGACCTCTAAGACTTTGTAAATTCTTACAAGATTCAAAATTCAATCTATGTGTTTCAATGTATGTCACGCTGACTTCTTTTGAAGCCGCATCATTTCGCATCAATACCCGAGCAAATCACTTGACTGCTGCCACCAGTCAACACCACAAGTTCCATGAGGCTGTTCATACTATATACCGCTAAGGTGTTAAAAAGCTGTGTGTATATGATAATGGGAAAATTCAGAGATACATACATATACATCCATTCTTATTCATGCGACCAAAACCATGCCTGCAGCACACGATATCTACTCCGACCAGCTGCGGGAACTCCAGCGTGGTCAAGCTCTTTACTATCCAGAACCCTCTCCAGACGAAGGTCCAGTAGAAATTGGAGATGTAGGCTATATCAGACAAGGCGCTTTTTGCAGATTGTTCAATGCATCGAGGCCTGCCGACCACCCGGTTCAGGTCTTTGGAGTACCTGATAGATTTGAGCCACTTTCAATTGGACGCACAAGGAAATTTGAGGTGAGTACATTTCCCCGAATCAAATGTTAGTACTAGTTACTAGGCTTGACAAACTTCTATGTTATTTAGGCTGCTCTTGAGCCTGGGCCACTGCACAGTAAAACCATCTTCCGCATGAATACAGGTTTGGGGTCACCTGGGTTAGTAGCTATTGTTCGTCAAAGTGATTCATCGACCTCTGTAACACTAACACAATCTCAGGGCAGTTCTTCCTGCAAGTGCATCATTTCAGTTCTCATGCACATCCTCTCGTGGAGCCATTTTAATGCTCGAAACTCAAATGAGCAAAGAATATGCAGTATTGGAGCAGAGAATGAAGGCCTATCTAGTTCGAAATTGCCTTATCTGGTATGATTTTGCTCGGGATATTGGCGTTCAAGTTGAATTTGGCGATATCATGCTCGTTACAGAGGTTTCAAAAACGGCAGCATGGGCTTCAGCAGTATACTCTCAGAGCTCGCGTGAATTTGGGATGTCGTTTTCGGCTGGGGGTGCTTTCTTGCCTATCAGTTCAGGCCCACCGTCTGGGCTGGCCGTTGCAGTTGCGCAGGAGAGGATTGGTCCAGTAGAGTACCGGAGATCCCAAGCTCAGGCTAACTCATTCAACAACACCGGACAGCCCATCCAAAAAGACCATACCGTGTTTATAAAGGCATATCATTTGGGATCTCGGAGCCTGTATTTACGCTTTATGGCAAGGAAGGTATTGAAAACCAGCACTCGAAACTCCATTAACAATAGGAAGGACCTCGATGATTCTCCTGGTGATCCCTCTCAACGGCCATCTGAATCGTCAAATAGTAACAACAACAGCGGCTCTTCATTGGGAGATCGGTCTTCACACATAAGCTCTGGTAGCCTGGATAGTGTAGAGCCTTTAACACAGGAATGGCCAGTAAGTTGGAACAAAATGATACTGTAACGGCGTTATATACTATGTAACCTTTTTATTCAGGACTTTCAACCGGCTGTTGCACTCCTTGCTCATAAATTTGAGGTATGGACCCTTTGTATGTTGTTTGTGTATCGTTTATCAACATTAATGCATATATTTAGAATTCCAACTTGGAAGAAATAGCAATTGTTCACGATAACGAGTGGTGCAGTACTCATAAGCAGGAACCGGGTAAAATTATCGATGACTACGCAACTTGGTTCTTCGCAGAGATGGATCAGGTACTAATGTTGCTCAACCAGTGCCATACTTAGACTAAACCACGGATAAATTATAGGACCTACCATATCCAACAATGGGTGAAATTGATATCGACGATGTTCACCGGGCTGGTAAATACTTTTCAATATTCTGGCAAGTTCTATGTGTTGATTATTACAGACCATTCATTGGCATCGCAACAAGTCCAACCTTCTAGAGATGGACGTCCAGCGGTGCCGCCAATTGTCCATAGCCAGCATCAGTCCAACTCGGATATGGTTTTTCCAAGTCAACTCGGTAAATGCTCCGTGCCATTATCCTTTTGACATCTTGTTTATTGTTGTGACATCGGTTCTACCAGTTATAAAGCCTTCTGTGAATACAAAGTCATCCGGAGATCCCATTGTCGATAACCAGCCTGTATCCAACGCCACTTTGACGCCAGAAACTGGCCAGCTTGAGGCGCATAGACAAAATGGGTCAATTCCAAACCCAATTTTAGCATCCCCAGAGGAAGTTAAAGCAACTAGTACAAACCACTGGCCAGACTACTGGAGGATCACTTTGCTTGGTGATGGCGGAACAGGGAAAACAGCGTTAGCAGTACGGGTAAGCATACCATTTTCACACCAAGCAATTCAAAGCCATTAAAATTCTTCTTGATAATAGTTCACGCTTGACGTCTTTCCAGGTATGTACTCCTTCATCGTGGCAAGTCAACTGCTTTGTTATAAAAAGCCATGTTATACAGAGGTACGTAGCACATTCACTGGCAGAGATGTTAGTTAACGCTAACCTGATTCCCCTTAGGCATACGATCCTACAATAGAAGATTCATGGCGTAAACAAGCAAAAGTTGATAATCGCATGAGCCTCGTTGAAATCATAGACACTGCCGGACAAGGTCAGCTTTAACTTCTACATTCTGAACTGGGCCTTGACGTCTGGGTATTAACACTGCCACTCTGGAGCAGAGGAGTATGCATCCTTTGTAGAGCAATGGACAAGGCAAGTCCCTGCATTTTTCTAGAAAAACAGTGATAACTGAGAAATCACCAACTATTATCCGACTATTATTTAGTCAAGGTCAAGCTTTTGCACTTGTTTTCTCACTTCTGTCTCGAACCACATTTGAGCGGATAAAGAGCTTTCATCAGGTTATGGTTCGGAATAAAGGACAAGCCGTTCCCTTTGTTCTGGTGGGGAATAAGTCAGACCGAATTGAAGAGAGGGAAATAACCGAAGAAGAGGGAGCAGAACTTGCCATGAGTTTTGGGTGCCCCTATATTGAATCTTCCGCACGCACGGGAAACAGGGTAGATGATGTTTTTTTATGGCCTTGTTAGAAAGCTACGATTTGGCGGAGAAAGCAAGGGTCAAAAACATGTCGAGACAACGAGAGGTTCAAGACAACATAAATCCAGATCGTGTATTGTCATGTAGCTCATTATGGCACCAGATAAAACAGTTGAATTTTAGGCTCTCAACTTATCCCGGTTTACTTAATCCCGGTGCTGACTTCAACATCGCTGTCTCTGGGCGGTTGCAACGTATGAGGGTCATGATGTGCTTGCACCAGATGTGCACTAATGGGCCATTCTGTAGATCCTTCCTACTGTACAAAGAACATGGCATTTTGCTTGAGTCGTGGCCTCAGGTCCTCACCCAATTGCACGGAATATGATGAAGTGTTTCGGATGGGAACATGAGTTGTATAATAGTCAGCGTTGAGCATAAAGTCGCCGAGAGACTCTGAGTTGAGTGTTAACAAGGCAAAAATTGAGCAAAAAGTACACAGCTTGCCAAATATCGGACTAGTTGTTTAAATTTTAATGACCTGGAGTAGGCATACTTTAAGTACTACAGACATAGCAAAAAGATCGGAAGACGAAAATCACAGTACTACTGGAACTTGGAAGGTTCGTTCTTTTTTTCTCCCGTTGTTCAGCTTACTATTTAGAACCCAAAAAGCATATTGTAACCAACTCGAACACTCCTCGAGAACTATCTCTCAACCATTGCAGCATCCGGCTCATACGGAGTAATCGGGTGGGCTCCACTGCGTGTATGTATTTATGCTAAAAATCAATAACATCCCTAATTCCCATAGCATCATTCTCTCCTAGCTTCAACTCGCACATCAAATCAAATCCAGAAAGTATAGTCATGATAGAGACAGGAGAGACGGTGACCGCCCAAACCGCGTAACACTGTATAACCCATTCTGCAGCCTTAAACTTGTATGCGCTCGTCATAAGTGCAGTAAGAACAATATACGATGCACAGTCAGCCCAGAACCCAATACGACATGCACATACATCACAGAATTTGTTATCACAGGCCGCTAGACATGCGCGGCGAATCCCTGCAGCCAATGCCACGGCTCTGGACGATACAATATCACCCGAAAGTCCATCGATTGCGTAGAAATCATCGACGGTAATAATGGCTTCTTCGAATAGTACAGTGCAGGAGGGACATATCTTCGGAGGAGTCATGCCGGGGATATCAAGAAGCTCATTGGCGGGGGCCGGCATATAACCAGTAGTGATTCGTTCCCGAAGAAGATCTTCAGCACCGACGGTCATCGCTCTTGCCCAAGAACCAGATATATCGTCAACATCGAATCCAGAGAGCACCGTATCTCTGCGCGATGCGGCGAGGAGCGCTGTAGCTTCTGGAGAGGAAGATCGGGAAAGCAATCGAGTGTACTTGACCAATCTCTGCCATGACCTGTAGCGAGTGTTGAACGGAGACCAGGCTGCTGTAGCTATGCCTTCCACGTCACCGTATAACACTGTGCCATTCTGGCCGACACGCTGGACCAAAGCATCAATTGTAGAGGTGGCAAAGGCACAATGGACTGAATATTGTGCCACTCCGGCTGCAGATGCGTACATGACACATGAAATACGATTGGAGCAAGCACGATCGAAGAGGAAGTCGTGACTGTTTGTGACAACGGTGCCTACGAATAGACCTGCCCTGGTGCTCTTGTAGAGGCTCTTGTCTTGGTATGCCGCCGGGCAGAGGACAGCGCAATCTGCGATGACAAAAGCCACCCAATCCTCAGGAGATATATCAGCTGGACCTAAATTTGACGCGCCACATTTCTCTTCCACCCATTTCTCCTGGATCGGACGCACGAACATCTGAATATCGTAGTTGAGCAGTGCACCAAAAAATGGTACCCTGCATCTTTGTTCCGATCTCCTTCCCATACTTATCTGCAACGGCCATTGCATACGAAAAGCCGCCATGGTGCCCCTCATCACGATCGAAGTCGTAATCAACGGTTCCCATAAGATTGACAGTATCGATGTAAACGGCATCTTCTGGGTCCGCGCAAATGGAACCAAAGAGGATGGGAAATGTCACCAGAGGTCCTATAAGCCCGTAGCCTATATTTTCTGAGCGTCGGCGGTAAATATCCATATACTCTGAGTTGTGCAACCAAGCCCTTCCGCCTGTGCTGGTTTTCGGCCCGACTTCATTGAGCGAGTCGAGGTTGGGATAACGAGTAATCAGCATTTCAAGCCCTTTGACTTGATGAATGACGTCGCTCTCAACCCCTTGACGGATGCGTTCATATACGTCTCTGCATACCGCAACGTCCTGGACCATGCGAGGGGGAAGCTGGATCATGGGAGCAAGATTTGAGAGTGCCAATGTCTCCCATCCTGCAATAGGAGAGCGTGTCGAGTCGCGTCGTATGCGGTTAATGATATTCTGATCGACATCTGGCACACTGGCTAGTGCAAACTCGAGTGCATTACAAGCATTTTCTATACCAGTGGTCTGAAATAGGCTTTACCTATAGTGAACTCAAATAGAGGTGAATAATAGCCTTACAATCCTAGGTGTGCTCGTCTTGCCCAAATCCTTGGCGGTGAGCTCGATACGCTCCCTTGTTGACTGAGAGAGATCATTTCAGCACCAGTAAGTATCGCGATGGAAGGCAGACCCACATAGGTGTTATCTTTGCAAAAGATCTAAAGAAAATTAGTCAGTTCAGCGTAGTATGGTAACATAGATCGAGTCTCGTACAGTGTTCATTTCGAAATGACTCCCGGTGTCCAGGCAGATGAATGTGAAAATCGATACCAAGTTGTAGCCAACATACTGCTTTTATAATTGACGTTCGGG
The DNA here is from genome assembly GCA_015501585.1 of Rhodocollybia butyracea. Classification (NCBI taxonomy): domain Eukaryota; kingdom Fungi; phylum Basidiomycota; class Agaricomycetes; order Agaricales; family Omphalotaceae; genus Rhodocollybia; species Rhodocollybia butyracea. The sequence goes on along the minus strand of JADNRY010000131.1, from coordinate 162,922 downwards.
GCATCGGTATCGGACCTAGTACAGAATTGCATATATCTACGAGTGAAAAGGGCCACCAAATGTGTTTTGGGTTAGCCGGTGAAATATGAGCGTTGAACGTTGATGAAGTAAATCGCATTGAATTTCGGTTAACCCTCCCGGATATACTTCGCAATTATGGCCAGAAGGTCCTAGAGTGTTACGTGTTGATCCTTACCGATACTGAGCACGCTACGGCTTGAGATGAGTCTCAAACATCACTAAATTTCGGTAGTTGTCATAATCGGTTATCATACCCCCGAACCGATTATAATCTGGTGAAATCGCAGCAATTCTGATGCAACGATTTCCAATGATTATTTAGCAATATATACCATAATATGGATAGCCCCCTTTTCGATAATCGGACTATAATATGGTAAGATAAATATGCAAAGGCTGCATCAAGTAGGATAATTGTACTTAATCTGAAATGCTTCTGATAGTTCTTTAATATCTCATCATAGTACAATGATAATTCCTCAACGCCATGCATTATGAGAAGGCTGTAATAATTTGCTTGTTCAAAAATCCACATATAAGCCTTTTAGGATTGTGCGATAAACATGGATGAATATATGTGATATCGACCAATGGAAATGACTTCAGTTGTAAGCTCCTCAGCACTCAGCGGTCATTGCTTGCTCACATGCGCTCACAACACTCAAATGGCTGATCACATCGTAATGGAATGGCAGAAAAATGGGTATATTCAATAAATATGTAAAGAATGAGTTCGATTGAGCTGTGCCCGTGCCCGTGCATCCGTTACTGGTTCTCGACGTTGCTACGAGACTCGGCCTCAGCTGCTGCCTCTGCTGCCTCTGCTGCCTCTTTGGCGGCTCGTTGTGTGCTAATGGTGTCCATAAAATTTGTGATAGGCTTGATATTCTTTGAGGCATCTTCGTCTGAGAACACTTGGCTGTAAATAAACCATTAACAGCTGTTAGAAAGATACTAAAAAAATACTCACGTTGTCCACCAGCTGAGTAGTTCCTTCACATGCTTGTCGCCCCTCGATCCTGGTTTTACTTGCTCAAAATAATCAACGATGGTGTTATACAAGCCTTCGTAGTTGAAGGTCCCGTCTGAGCCCCAGGTTGTTACGGGTGAAAGTGCGAAACGGAGCTACAAAAGTAAATAGTATTAAGGGCACATGTGGCAACAGGATTAGCGACATACCATGACGCAAACATAAGCTATAGAGCGCGGAGGAACCGTCTTGAGATCCAAAATTGCTGCAATAAATAACTTCGTTGAATTTTTGGCCCTTTTGTGCGCAGGAGTGGGGGCTGGGGCAGAGTCGTTATTGTCATCACTTGAGCCGGCCCCAAGTTCACCCTCGATTTCACCGTTCGAGAGAAAACATTGGCGCCAAGTCTGTGTATGACTAGTTTAGGAAAAAACAGAGAAGAGTAGATGTAATACGTACTTGGATGAGGAGAGTGCTTCGAAGGAACCCATGCTCTATATCCAGAGGATTACCCTCTTCATTTCGGTAGAATGCCCGAATAAAAAATGAGTTGCTGACATTGAGATTCTTGCTTCGAATAGCCTCGCGCGTCCTATACAATGTCTGATCAGTACTTCAGTTTGAGTTGTCGAAGGAGTTAGCACATACATGCGGTTGTCCCAGTCAAATTCAATAGGACATATGAGTTTTCCAGTGAGGTCATGGGTGAAACCGCGACCTATACGGCTCACCGCGCTTAAGGGAGGGTCTGCCCGTTGACCAGCAGGACGAGAGTTAAGCCAAGTGGCTGATGATTGTTTGAGCTTGAGAATGTCAGTACCACGTGCATTTTTGGCGCCCGCCTGCAGCTGTTAACTCGACGTCTTTCAGTAACATAGATGACTTGCACGTTTACTCATACCTGGGCGCAAATATTCAAAAGTTCAGTAATATCGTCCTTTGCATTGACAGAGTCAACCAGCTGTCCAAATCCAGGGACATATTCAGCCACCAGATAAAAGCCTTTAAGGTTCCGGGCTTGACTGTGATACGAGTAAGTAAAACGCAGGTAGCGGAAAGAGTTAAAGTTACTCCAGTTTGGCCAAAGCTTTCATTCGATGCTCTTCCTTTTCCTTCTCACTCAGAAGGCCCTCACCCATCTCAGGTTGTTCCTCGTCTTCAGTGTCAGGATTGTAGTTGAAATATGCCTTCAACAACGTTGCTGGTTTGACATACAGTGAAGCAACTTTGCAGATGCCTCGGCCTAGCCTTGGATATGAACTGAAGGATGTACCAATTCAATGGAGGGAAGCTTCAAGTACTAGCTGGATGAATCACTTACTCCTTTGTCGACTTTTTTTCCCCTTTAGCAGCAGCAAGTTCTAGTTCCAGGACATCAAGCTTGCGTTTGAGCCTGGCATTTTCATCACTTGGAGTGTCACTGCTCATATCAGATGTCGACCGACTTGGTTTTGGAACTGGAGAAAGGCTCGGAGAGCCTCTCGAGCGGGAGCGCGAATGTGAATTTCGCCGACGGTGGGATTGTGAATGGGATTGTGCACTCGACGGAGAGTGACGGCGTGAGTCTGAGTCTGGTTCTGGGCGACGACCAGTCATGGAGAAGTAGGTGGTTTGGATGAAACCAGGAAATTTGTTCAAGTTGGGTTTTTATTGGAAATTTTGAAAATTTTCTGAGCCTGACCGTGGGCTGTGACGCAGGCGGCCGCTAGGTAAGTCGGTTAACATCAGACCCTAGTTAGACCCTATGTTTCTGATACGCCCCAACTTCAAAGTTTAGGCTATAATATTTTCGAACTTTCTCACAAGTCCATTCTCTGGGTTCATGATCTTACAAAAGCGCCCTGTACTCCGTCGGCAGCTACAATGTCCCAACCGCCAGCTGGAGACACAAGTTATGACCCCCCTGGCCATTTCGGAACATGTCAATATACCGCCTGATGCAGTGGGCAAATACCGGTGGTCGTATAAAATCTGAAGGGGAAGTAACGCGGCTTGTCGATGAAGTCATTATGGCAGATGATTTCGACGCAGGTGATCTCAACGGCTTTAGTGCACACCGGGAGAACCAGCGGGCAGATACGGCACAGAGTCCTACTGCTTCTACCAACTTCTTGGCTGGTTTTCGTACCGCAAGCGTCGATATCAAGGTTCCGTCTGGTCAGAAGAATATTCCACCGAGCACCTTCACTGTTCAGGGACTCCATTATAGACCAATACTTGACGTTATCAGAGAAGCCTTTGCAACCACACATCCTCTTTCAGAAAAAATGCATCTCTTTCCGTTTAAACTTTTTCACCAGTCATCAGAGTCGGACAAAGAGGAACGTGTTCATGGAGAGCTTTACACTTCTGACTCGTTTCTCAAAGAACATGACAAGATCCAACGAGATCCTCCTCCACCAGATGCGCCCAACTGTAAACTTGAGCGAGTTGTAGCTGCAGTCATGCTTTGGTCGGATGCAACCCATCTAGCCAACTTTGGTACAGCCAAGCTCTGGCCAATTTATCTGATGCTCGGAAATGTGTCAAAGTATATACGCGCTCAACCAGAATCCGGAGCATGTCATCATTTGGCTTATATCCCTTCCGTGAGTTGAAAGTCCCCTTACATACTTCAAAATTATTCGCTGACTCTTGAATAGCTACCCGACTCTTTCCAAGATTTCGCAAAAGAGCACCACGCCAAATGGAGAACTCAAAAAACTAGCATCCTGACGCACTGTAGGCGTGAACTCATGCATGCAGTCTGGAAATTTCTCCTTCCTGACGAGTTTATCCATGCCTACAAATATGGAATTGTCATCATGTGTGCGGATGGTATTGAACGGCGGGTGTATCCACGATTTTTCACCTACTCTGCTGACTATCCTGAGAAGTACATCGTAACTCATTTTGATCTAGTTTCACACTCTAATTCTGGATTTCGAGTCTAGGGTGCTACTGGCAACTATACGTGATAAAGGTCTCTGTCCGTGTCCAAGGTGTCTCGTATCCAAAGACAATCTGGATCAAATGGGACAAGTTCGAGATATGCAAACACGTTTCAGCAAGGTTCGGACTTACATGGTCTATAAAGTCAATCAAGCTCGTAGGATTATCTATGACCTTGGGTTTCCGATCAACAGTAAGCATGTCGATGACTTCCTTAAGGAAACATCTTCAGTTCCAACTCAGGTATGTCCACCGTAGTGAGCTTCAATAGTAATTGGCCTGAATGTTCCTATAGAATGCCTTTGTGGACCGCCTTGGCTTTGAATTCGACGTCTCCAAATTATTAGTGGTAGATTTTCTCCATGAATTTGAACTTGGGGTGTGGAAAACTGTCTTTACGCACTTGATCCGTATCCTGTATGCCATGTTCGCAGAGACCAAGACGTTATCAACCCTCGCACAGACCACTGTACCATCATGGTCCAATCACCAGAAATTGCACCAAATGCGCACCCATACTGGTACGCTCGAGTCCTTGGGGTTTTCCATGCTGATGTGGTTCACTTCAACGCAAAAGAGGGACAAGTCAACTCCCGACAGCATATGGAATTTCTGTGGGTTCGTTGGCTCGGAGTAGAACCTGACTATACCGCTGGAGCGGCGGCCGCAAGACTGCCAAAAGTTGGGTTTGTTCCAGAAGCCGATGACTTCGCGTTTGGTTTCCTTGATCCTTCCCAGGTCATACGTGCCTGTCATCTCATTCCAGATTTTGCACGGGGCAGAACTAATGACTTACTGGAGACGCAAAGTGTAACTGCGGCACGAAAGCTTGGTGAGGTGGACGACTGGTGGAATTTTTATGTCATGATGTGAGTCCATTTGTAGTAGTCGCAAACTGTCCTGACTCTGATTATACTTAATAGCTTTGTGGACCGTGATATGTTCATGCGCTATCGCGGCGGTGGAATTGGGCACATAAATATAGAAGCACGAGTACACACTACACCCACACAGGACTTCGAAGTAAATGATGGTAGCGGCGGTAGCGGGGGTGAACCTGGAGACTCGAACAGTGACTCCGACTCACTGAATGGCTTCAGCCAACAGCCTGATGACCCAGACAATGATGACCCAGGTTTCGGCAGCGAGAGCGACGACACTAGCTCAGAGTCAGGAGAACGAAATTGGCTACTTACTTATATGTCACCCAAGGACACTATTCCTGAAGACGATGGATCTACAGAATCAGATACCAGCTTTGACGAGTAGTTGACATAGTATATTGATGCAAAATGTAACCTATCTATTCGACATTTTTCTGAAACCCAAAAGCATCTGGTTCTGCAAACCTCGCTGGCGGAGGAGGCATCTTGATTTGATCTACACCCCACATTACTGCCTCATTCAGCGTGTCTCCTACATCACTTGCATGCTCTGCCATAGTCACTGCCAACCGATTCCAAAGACTTTCCCGAGCTCTATATGATGCAAGCTGGGCTTCAAGCTGAACATTTTCGGTTTCCAGTTCGGCCACACGCTCCTGATACCAAACTATATCCAAGTCCTTCATATCAGTATCTGCTCTCCAAGTAACATGAGAGAGATATAACTGGAAAAAAAGTCAGACGTACCGTCAATGGAACCTGGTTGGGACTGAGTTGCTGGTGGTGAGGGAGAATTCAGGGTATCACTGCTGGGTGACATTGCCGCATCACTGGGAGTAGTCACAGTAATCGCAGTGGCCATGGCGGCTGCCGCGGTTTTGTGGTCGCACCTGTCCTGCCTTTCTGCATCGGGGTGCGATGTCCAGTTCTGAGAATTCAATAGACTTTCCTGGGTTCTCGTGAACTCGAATTGAGATATGCTAGGGATGGATTCACTACCAGAGAGGTTAAAAGGATGCCATAGGTTACAGAGGACAAACAACTCACTACAGATCCGAGTTTTGGCCATCTGCAACCGCATGCCTCACGGAGAGGGTCATCTCAAGTTCCATAGGATCCCGAATAGGGCTAGATACATCTCCTGCAAATCCTTCTGACTCTAGCGAGCTAGGGCCTAGAACAGCTAGAGCTGAAGCCGAATTTCGAAGAATTGATTCTGAGCCTGCTTGATTTTTGGGCATTGACCGTAAGCTGCTGGTGACGAGGTGTTCTTCGGCAGCCGTAGTGCAAAGACTGTCACGATGTCGGGGCATATGTGGACACGGTAATAATTGTATATCATGGACTTGGAAGAAAGTGCCGGCGGCGACGACGAGTCGGAAGTTTCATATCAGAGCAGTCGATGTTTGGATCATCGCTGAAAATCTATTGTTGAAAAGATTTCTTGGTGTTAGAATAGTAGTCTGATTATAATGGTAGATCACATACCATTAGAACTTATAGAAAATAAATATTGTGGGTTAAGAATCAGATTTCAGGATGGCCATAATAATTCTTCCAGGGCAGGATGAGATACGAGGAAGAGGAATCGTTAGGCGTGGATTTTGTTCACGTGCAATCTCGCCTGATAAATTCATCCGAACAAAATCAGGTAAAATCGTGCCTGGGAGCTCATTGATGGATGTAATCTTGTATATTCATTTTGCTTGGGTCGTGAATGCTTATCATGCTATACAAGCACAGGTAATTATCTTTTGTACCTGCAATTGGTAAAATCTCAAATGACGTTTCCCCTGATTTAGTGATGAAATCATATGTACATCAGCAACACGCCGTAAGGAATTGGTCTAAGGTGTGCCACTCTAAGCAGGGAAAAATTAGGGTTTAATTATGGGCTACTACTAGGTAGGTAGGTATACCGGCACATTAAGAAACAGACGCTCCACAAATCGTGTCTAATCGTGTCCATGATCTCTGCCTGGGTATCCGACTCTGCGTTGCCGCGCTTGGAGGCTGTTTCCTCTGACTTCACAACCCGTTGACAGACACGAGGAATGAAATATAACTGATGTTCTGCATTACTATCGGAGATCAAACTTTTAGAAACTGGATTAATTTCCGAGTAGTACGAGCCGAATATGCAACACGGTCCAAGTATGTGTTTAAGGTATCCATGAAAGTGGCCTCATAACTCCCGGGAGAACATCAAGGATAGATTAATTTTCAAAGTTGCTTTGCTAATTGTGGCAATAGCATTCATCGGCCTTTATTAGTCGGTAGTGGTCGATCCAAGCTTAATCAACACCTTATCAATCAATTCAGACACTTAATCATCGTTCGATGGTTATTGGGATACTTGTCCTGGTAAGGAGCTGGCTCACAGTTTGTGGTTGCTACAATGGCATATATGGCAGCTGAAGAGTAAACGATGGTCTAGAGCCACTACCCTGGCGCATGGCTTAACACGATAACTATGGTACATCGGTACCGATATAGATGACTGTGATAGAGAGGTGTTTAGCCCGGAGTAGTTGGCGGTCGAAGTATAGCGCGTACTCAGAGAGAAACAGGAACGCAACCAATGGAGATGAGGGGGTCTGTAGAGTGTCATTCAGTAGTCAAATCGTGAAATTACAAATGTTCATCATATTACCATAGGTGTTGTTGTCGCAGCAAACAAGGTTAGCAGCACCACAAAACAATGATGAGCATGAAGCCGCAACAAAAGCATTCGGACTAGCTTACCAGGTGGGGGCGGCAATGTCAACCGGGGAGCATGTAAGACCAACAAAAACCGATGGATCGACAGTGATGCCAAGTAACATGATGATTGTCTGGGCGAGGGGATTGGAGGCAGTTGTGATGCTATTACAGCACACGATGCCGCCAGTGTTGCAGGCGCTGGCGGGCTCACCACGAGGAGAGGGGGTGGCGACTGCAAGAGCACCGAGAGTGGCAGTGATAAACACGAGTTTGAGCTGCATATTGTTAGTCACCGAAGAGAGATTTCCTGAATGGCGAATCTGTTTTCGAGTGAAGACCTTCTGTAAAATTAGAATGGTTTTTATACTGTTTGAAATACGAATAGTTGCTGTATTACTTACACGGGCTGTAGCATTATTTCTTGGAAACATCTATGGAAAAGTCAAAAGTACTGTCAATCTCTCGAGTTCGTGAGGTACGGTTATTCATATTTTTCGAGCTTTCGGATGTGGCGTGGTAGATATTGCAGTTGGTATTGAAGCTAGGAACGGAACACGATAAATCAGAAGAACATCCAACTTACGTCGAGATTTAAATATCATTGTTAGTGAGTTTCCTGTTGTTTCCTGCTGACTTCAGGGCCTACCTGGGCCTACTGAGAAGATCAAATCCATCCCTGTGGCATCTAAGGGATGTACATATAGTTTCGTTGTACCTTTATTGTAAGAACACACGAAACCATGCGGAGAAAGAGTCAGGGAGCAGGTGTTCATGAATCATTCTGAGCACAAAACGACGATAAGCACTAGATTTGCAAGTATCTTGGAGGTCCATTGAGGGCGATGTGAGGGGGATATGGTATATATGGAATATCATGGGCTGCAACTCGTGGAAGCTTGAATAATGTTGTTCTATACTTAACTGGTCGGAGGTTTGATAGTTGAAAATCAGGCCAAATCCAGTCTAATATTAGACTCGAGCCAGTCGATGAAGCTCGATCAAATATGCCAGCAAAACAGAGGAAGTGACGACTATGCAGCAGCTACTGGTTTGAGTCTAGTCGAATATCTTCCAGTTACAGATCATGTAATGCGGTAATGCGGTGGCTGTATCGATGGCAGAAAACAATTCGGCCTGGCAAAAGGCCCCATGCAAGGCACCAAAAACGAAAGTGAAGTATGTATAGATAAAACGGCTTTCCAGTTGAGTAGAGGACGCCAAGAGGCCTAATGAATGACAGAATCTGGAAGCTCACCAACAGGTTCTCTGTCCGCGGGAGCTGAATGGGGCAGATCGAGGAAGGAAGGAAGGAAGGAAGTTTATTACACGGCATGGTCCAAATACTGAACGCCGGCTCCGGCAGCATAAGCTGACACGGGGCCCAAACACCGAACAACGACGAGCTCGCAGTCTGCCCGGTGGGAGCTGCTGTAGATCGTTGCCCTAAGTGCGGGGGCTGTTTTACTACACTATATAATACAGTACTACAGGTGACTACATTACTTCAGTGCTCATTGAATGCTCAGGATACCTGGTTGCTTTGAGTGTAGATGGAGACTTAAATATTTATAAGGTCTCTCTGGGTCAGTATTATGGTATGTATAGTAAGTCACCAAAACTATAATCCAAGTGTCCAGAGATGCCAGTATATACCACACGCGCGAACAATACCATGAAGAGCGTGGGAGTGTAAAGGTGATGGTGTGACATGTGTGACATCAAACGAATCGCCACAGATCGCCACAGAGATTCAGAACAGTGGGCTCGAGGATGAACAACATTGTTTACTGCTTCTAAAACTGAGCAGGGTATTAATACATATGTTATTTACATCTGTGTTAAGTTTGAAGAGATTCTGAGCCTTGGAATGGGCTGGATCGTCTCGACGAGTTTGGATGACTTTCGTCATTTTTAATCTTTAATCATTTGGGCTAGTCATGTATTTAGGGTGTGCTTGTGGGTATTCTAGGCATTTATACACTTATTAGAGAGCTGTCTTTAGCGCAATCTCGTTCAGTGTGCCGTAGAAAATTTAAGCGCCCGACTAGATGATGATGGTTCGTGTGAAGGGAATGAAAATCCGAAGATAGAAGAAGACTCATCTTGACAAGGGAGGGCGGAATTTAAACTCAAGGTAAAGTAATTGAGCTACACTGAAAGAAACGTAAAGGCTGTCGCAATTACGGAGTTGAAACACATACGCAACTCGAACAACCTTCAGCGAACCAAAAGATGTATATACTACGGACGAATCGATTTTGATCACTAGACGAGTACCTTTTGTGTAGATCTTCACTCCGGCTTCTACTAATCAAAGTCTGCGAGGCTTGACCATAAGATTTGGGCGAGTGCTTCAGTAATTGATTGTGTTGTGGATCTACGAAAGACTTGAGTCTACCAACAGAATTGTACGTGCCAACAATTGACATTACTCAAGAGAGCTGAATGGCTATAGGATCCCTCGGTCATCAATCATCTCAGAGCCTTGGTCAGATTCGGGACTCGGGAGAGCTTTTGGACAAGTTTGTTGTTCCTTTAGTTTGATTTTTCACCAGTACGAGCCCCAGATACAACTTGCTAACGGAATGAAATTGCCAAGCCACGTCGAGTAGATCCAGGCTTGTAACAGTTCAGAATAGTTTTGACGCCGGACAAGGAGTTAGAAGCAAGGCGTCGTGGCAATATGTGAAAGAGCCTGTTGGTGGCCCATGGGGAGGCAGTCATGAGATTATCCTAGTATAAGAGGAGCGATGATATTGACATGAGGACCATAGGGATTACGAGCCTTGCCAACTTCCTGCGCCTTTCTAAAACTTGTCTGCATTGCTCGAAGTGCATAGTGAGGCCTAGTGAGGCGTTGAACGTTGAAGGCCTCAAGGCCTCAAGTTACTACGAATGGTGGGTTTTTGCCGTGTAATTCGGTGGAAAATGTATCAAGACCTTGAGAGCTATTTGAACGACAATGATATTAGATAAGATTACACTGGGGTCACATGGTGCAGCTGAAGCGCTCACGAAACTCGCCTATGCTTGATCATTGTATATATGGCCAGCTACTGGATCGAATCGAGGAACTGACGCGGACGGTCGAAGTTTAGAACTACTGTGGACTCGCAGGTGAACGTTTTTTCAGTTTTACACGTTTTACTCCTTTGCTTCTTTGGCGTTTTCTTACACTTGGAACCAGGTTTGCTATCTGTTTTATGGCACGAATTCTAGAGATGCTCCACGACCACCCGACTGATCCATCCGAATCTCATATCTACGGCAAAAAACGAACTCTACATACTCTCAAAAACATCTGATCATTGATCAGCTTTCCAATCCTATTCCCAAGGGATCGTTGCTGACGCTCTCCTGGACCTACAATGTTTGCATTCTTTTCCCGTTCCGAACTTCATGCATGTGCCTAGTCCCGCTTCTGGAAAACCAGTCTACTTGGGTTTCCTACCTGTGCTAGGAGACGGTGGAGTGTAGAAGAAAGGGAACGTCGCCGCTCTATACCATATACTCTCCATATCGAATACGCCGCTTCCATAGGACGCGCTTCAGCTTCAACGTAACCTTCGGTCTCTGCATTTCTTACACGTCCCTCTCTGAATCATAACTTCGCTTCCCCGTTGCTCCTGTAGTCTCTCACCAACGCACTTCTGTAATCAGGGCTTAGTGCGTCGGGCTGAACGTTGAATCCTTGAGACTCCGCTGTGACCAACACACTTGGGTCTCATTGGGGGGTGAATCGCGAGACCAGAAGGTTCGTTCTCCTTCTTTGCATTTTTCACCACTTAGGTTAATCATTTGTATAGTTAGGGCGCGAAAAAGCATTCTAACTAAAGTCGACACCTTGCAGGAGTGTTGCAGGTCCCTCTCATAGTCCCAAGTGCTCGAACGACCGGTCAGGAGGCAAGTACATTTGGTACATGTATCACTGAAAAATATCAGCAGCCAATATCGTTCTTTCGATGTTGAAAGTGTGTCGTCAAGATCGTTGAAACTCGGAATAGGGTGACTAATACCGTCGCTCTCCGTTCGATAACCCCACCGCCACCAGAATAGAGCATAGACACTTCTATGTTCTTCGAGGTTTTATTTTTTGTCTACTCTCTTCACGATGATATCTCCACCGCTACAACTTCCCCCAGCCCTCGGTTTATATTACATGGCAGTAATAATTTCCTCCTCTTTCGTCGGTGAACCTTACACTTTTGGCAAAGTTGGCTCGAACGTTCGAACTTATAGATTTATAGATAACTCTAGTACGAGTTCTGGATTCCTTTTTTTCGGTATGTAGCTATCTCGAGTTGATTTTGCTACGTATCATATTCGAAGCAACGCAAGTGGTTTATAAGGACCAAAATCAGTGGTTGGCTCGCCGCCAAATTTAGGCTGTAAGATCGGGGCCTGCCTACCACAGGTCCTATGATCTTCGTTGCATAACTTGCAGCTCATGCGGCCCAACTGAAATACAAGCAGGATTGCTTACTATCGGTTCGCAAATGCAATTGTGCAAAATTTAGGATGTACATACATAGACTCGGATATAGCCCATGATGAGCATCACCAACACCTTACCCACTTCAACTCCCCTGTGACACTTTCGTCGATGAATGTCATCTTTCTCATATCGTCAATGAACTCCTGGTTTTCCGCCATGGCAATCGACTCCTCGTCGCGGTTGTGAGATATGAATACCAAAACTTGCGAATCATTTGGATCAGCCTTGTTCAAGCTTACATACAAAAAGTCTGGATTGCGGTAACAGTGTCTATAAAAACGGAAAAAATCATGAGAGAACCATTCGGTGGCGAAAGAACCAAGTGCTCACTCGGCGCCGTCGCGGTATTTGTGTCCGTAAGACTTGAACCAAGGCATCTGGATCTCTGTCAGCCAGATATCCGTCACACCTGTCGCCGCTCCTGGGTAAATCTTGCAGATATCGTCAAACGGGATTGTCCAGCCTAACAAATAATGTGGAGTTCGATGTTTGCATGGTGCGATGATTGTGCCCCTTCTTTGAGGTCGCTGTCCTTTCGGAAGGACTTTGATATGAGGGCACGCGCTGTGGGTGAAGGTTAGCTTAGGCAGGATGTAGGATACCAACAGGATGCCAACTTTAACTTTTCACCTGACATGGGACGAAAGATTGAAGAATTACTATTTATTAGTAGTTCAACCAGTTACGTGACATCGTATTCCGTTTATGGATGTTTTCTGTTGTTGTTTTTTGTGGGTTAGAAACCTGTTTCTTCGCTTGCCAAACTGTTTATCATAGAGTCCAGGCCCCCGGAAGCTACGCCTGGGAGCGTAAATGGTTTATAAGGACCAACGTTGGTACTTGCCTGGCGACCAAATTTAGACAATTGGACCTTTGAAGATCAGTAACGCTTGAATGGAGCTATCATTGCCTTCATTGCCTCGATGGTGACACCGCGATAGATATGCCCCTGATACTCATTCTTGTGTTTAGGTTCAAGGCATCTGATAGGTATGTGTTGTTATTTTGTCTTGAATACTCACTTACATGTCTTTGAACGTAACTCATCAGGTATCCTTACTCATATCGAAAAAATGGAAAGACGAAGGTTTTTCGCGTATGATCGATCATTTATGGGACAGATTGTGATTGGCCAAAGACTGGCGGTCTTCACTTGAACACGACAATGGATGGCTGTCGGACAGAGGACTGCAAGAGGCGAAGTACCTTTTGAGTCCGTCTAATTTTGGAAAGATGTTATTTCTAGCCACACTATTAATTGTGCTATACCGATGGAAGTTCAGGGTTCCAACCGGGAGGCGGGTAGGGAGAATTCACTACTAACTATGAGGGCTCAAAGCATGGTGACAGTCATCCAGGGGTAGTAATAATCTCTTCAATCTTAGAACTTCCAAGGTTAGTTCCTGGAATCATTTGTTAGCTTCAACTTCGTGAAAGGCAACTCACAGTATATTCTGCCTTGCGCTCACCACGTCACATTTACACGAAGGATAATTCAAAGACGTAGAAGGTTAGGTAGCATTCCGACTGATAAATGGTTATGCCTCCTGAGGTAGAAATGGTCACCTCCAAACGACACTCAGAGCGGAGCCATGTAATCGAGACGTGAAAAAAGTCATTCAATCCATGCTGGAACGCTCTCCGAAAATCTGGCGGCGATTTTCGAGACCCCTTTCAACTTCCGTTGTTGAGGTTTCTGCCTATGGCTGTTCCGTATCACATCCCCAGCATTTCCAGATCGACCATCTTAATTTGGTCGGAGCGCTGCTTGGACTCAACTGTGTTTCCAACCTTTCAACTTCAATCGTCCTGTGATTGTAGATCCGACCGAATTATTGGCTATTATTGGTGTGTGTATGTGTATTTGATTGATAAAGGGGAGGAAAATCCTGATTACAAAGGTGTCCACGTCTTGATAATCTAACCGAGGAGACCACCGAGGAGACCACGAGAAAACGTCTAACCGTGGCGCTTGATTATTGGAAGGTAGAGTACGAGGTACAGCTTGAGACAAATGAGTACATCTATGTTTGGATAAGGGACAGAATAATGTTACTGAGGTCGAAGACACGTCTAGCACAGTTCTCGGACGCCATCCATTCCCCCAACCAATTTACTACAGACTGCTAACCTTTCTTTCCTCTTTTCATCAACGATCCCACCAACTCCAAGAGCCCGCTCCCACCAGGGTATCGCATCATCACCTGCAGCTTGTACCTCTCGCCACTGACCCTTATAGAACTCCTTCAGCTTCCTCGTACTACCGCCCAAGGCCTTCGAGAACAACGGCTGAGATTCAGCCGTCCACGTCGTAGGTGGATTGGTAGACGAATATCCCTCCTCACTTGTACCAGTATCTGAACCCGAAAGTTCCCAAGGATGAACTGATACGCCGTTCGTGGCCAACAGCACAGCCGGAGGAACAGTGATTCTACCAAGTTTGAAGCAAACGCGGGAGACACAGACTGTGTGTAGAATCAAGCCTTCCTCTTTATCGGCACCAAGGTCGGATGCTAACCGCGACGCCACGGCTGCGTCAAAGTTTCGAAGCTGTTCGGCAGTAGCGGTAGAAGGAACATTCTCGTAGGCAAACTTAGGTGTCGTATCAGCCTCAGTCGAACTCGAAACAGATTCCGAGGTGCCATTGATGGGAGCATGTTCGAATAGTGTTGTTACAGCTGGTGTAACGTTCTTGGAGGTCGTAGTGGCGTTTGGAGGATATTTTATTGAACTATTGCTTTTCGAAGTTTTGCCTTTGGTCACAAATCGGCCGACGACGTACATCTAGATGAAAGTCGTTAAAAACATAAGATAATTGTGAACAGCATAGAGAGTACTCACCCATTTCTCATCCCAAGCTCCTATGTTGAGCCGTAACTCATACTTCGCGAACACTGGCAACTCTCGAACAAAGTGAAAATGTGTAGCTGTACCATGTGGTCAGGCCGTAGGTTCCGGTGATTATTGGATTCCGACTCACCAGCGAGCGGAATAACGCCTCCAACACGTAGGAATTGAGGAAAGAGCTCCATAGCGGCTTTCATACGGGCGCAGTCAAGAACCTACGTGAACGCTCGTCAGCAAGTGTCGTGTTTGTTTTGGATAGGAATAAATGTGGCTAACAGACCTTGGGGTAGGATGAGTTGCTCATATGCATATTAAAATCGCTTTCGTCCAAGCCTTCATGAAAGGAATGTTAGCGTTGAATCCCAACGTCTGGGAGAAAGTTAAGCGCTAAGTACTCACTAACCCAGGTTTTGTACCGCGTTTGTAGCTCAAAAGGGTGAGCACCAACAGGCGTTATGGATGTCAGCCATTTCTCCATCCTGATTTCCATTCCTTCTTTCTTTGCCTTTCCCGTTCTACCAATCAAAGCTAGAGAAGACTGTGTCCGTGCCACCAAGTATTGCAGCCGAATTTTGGTTACAGGCCAGAATACTCGCCAATGCCATCCTCCAGGTATAGCTCGAAGGTTTAATATGAAAATAACAAAGAGAAGAGCCTTCAGAACTAGTTGAAAAGACTGAGATATACGAGAGGACCGGGGTAGCTGTGTACGAAGGATCCTCAATGCTTTAGTAGCGGATATGAAGGCAGAACTGGACAGAAGCGTAGCGATTTCATTCTGAATTCGCGTTTGGAGTTTCGTGTTGGTGACTGGCGCTGCCATACATGTAACAGTACACTGTATGTCGCGTTCAACGAAAGAAAAACAGCGTGCGCTCACGTGAGTAAGCGCCTACGTCGGTTCCGAGTATTCACATAGCCGACAGTAGCCGACGCAACCACACTGGCCACTATATTCACCGACTACATCGCCGACGCAACCACGCTTGCAATCTCGCCAACCTCGCCATTTCCTAGATTTCTTAGCTGCTAGTAATGTAAGTTCCGCAGCCCGAGTTGTGGCCGGTTGTAGGACTCAGCACTTCCGACATTGTCGGGCCCGTATCTCACACCTATTGAAAAGACAACGAGTCCGTAGGACGAAAATCAGTGCGAAAACAGATGATTGCTCTCACCTCCAGCAGGAACTCAACTTGATGGTCGTGTGCAATTTACAGATCCCAATTATCATTTCTGCAATTCGACACCAAAAGGCTAATTAGAGGCTAATCCACATGCACATGCACATCCAGCCAGTCTGCCTAAAGATAGCAGAGCAGTTCCAGTCCGACTCAAAATAGCAGAGCAGTCTTGCTAAAAATAACAGAGCAGAAACGAACTGTCACCGTCAAGTCACCGTCGTGTATCGCAGCTTCTAGAGCATCAAGAATACCTCAACGTTCAACGTGCAACGTGCACCGAAGCTCTAAGGACAACGGGTCGCACGGGTAAATTTAACACCTTAGGGCGGGTATGGGTAAGAGCGGGTTTCCGCGGCATTCAACACTTAGACCATTTCTTCCTTCCTTCCTTCTGCCACTGACAAACCAAGCCCAGCGTTGGTGTGCTTGTCAGATAATCAGAACAGCGGCCCTCGGCAATCCTTACGTTCAAGATGCAAGTCGTCTCAACTTCGCACTCCCCCTCTCGATGTTTGGTTCTCGCCAGAAAGCGAGGGCAGGATAACGTTTCTTTGCAAAAAAAAGTTTTCACTATAGAATTGTACCTCTTGAGACGCTTTCACTTGAATACCCGATTTTGAATTTTCACGGTGGCATCAACTTTCAAGAGTTTAGTTCAAAAATCAAACACAAGCCAAGCTGGCGACAGAGAAAGGGCAACAGACAGTGATGCAAGGAACAACCCAGAATTCGTAGTGACTCTCAACGAATTCCTTCGGTTAGTAGACCTTCGATGTCTTCAAGAAAACTTTTATCCTACAACGTTTTGAGAGTAATATTAGTGGGCGTCGTGGAGCGACGGGTTCGGAAAGGAATTTTTTCTTTCCATTGCGCTCTAGGTATTTATAGTGTCGCAGGAGGAATGCTAGGTTCGGGAAGGAAAACTTTCCTTTCCATGCGGGATATTGAGAAACCCCGATTTTTGTAGAAACCCAGGATTTCTCCGACAATCTGGAAAAGTCATTGGGGTTTCTGGGAGTTGGCCGTTGGCCGACCGTGGGCGCTTGGCTCACACCACCTCCGGTTGTATATCCTCGAACCTTCACTCTGGCACTTCGGCCTAGCTTTGCCCTCATCGCAACTAAAGTCTAGTGACGAACCAGCGGACAAGTTGCTATCCTTCCCCTGTCTTTCCAATGTTAATTTTTTGGCAGTGTTCCGCAGAGCTTTGGGAAATATATGGACTATTGGCTCTAGCTCCAGCTTGACCTGTTTGTATCTCCTAACTCGGGAATTTCTTGTCCCAAAAACTTGATGCCGTCAAGTTCAGCCCACTGTATTCTGAATCATATTTTCTAAATATATGCCCCCTAGATCCAGAAAATCGTTCTCTCTTACGCCCCCAAGATTCAAAAGCATGCAGCAGCTGTTAGCCGAACGACAGTGTCCCCCACATCAGTGATCTTCAACCTATCACCCAGACTATGGAAGATTCGCTGGGCAGTTCTGTGGCTATTAACGACGTTAGCGGTCAGAATACTGAAGGACTATCATTTTCCTAAGGTACGTACTCTTCGAGAACTCATGTCTCTTTGTCTATAAACAACCATACCTGGACGGTACCATAGAATAGTAGGTAAGTACATACCAATCCCGAAAGACGTTTAGATAATCATATGAACGCATAAACGAAATACTGCACGAATACTATCTACCTCATGTGAATAGGTGTCGATTTAATATTTTTTTGCTGTGTCTCATATTACCCCAAGATTGCCCTGGTAGGTAGGCCCGACTTGAGACCCGATTGATTGTCGTCGTTGAGTAGTACTATACTACTAATATTTCCTTTTATTAAATCTCACTTTAATAATAAACTGCTCTCCGCGCTCGCACACTTCACTTCGCTGCCTGGTATTACTGATCCGGTCCCCGGCCACAACTGTCATGGGCTCCTCCATAAGTAAGTAGAGTTTCCGCAAAAGTCGGGATTTCTCGATTGTTCAATCCCGGACGCATGTCAATAATAATTGCACCAAAAATCTAGTTTTTACCCGTTTTTTACAACTGTTTTGTGTAAGCGAAGTCACAGCTGGTCACACTCAAGCTGCTCATTCCCCTTCATGTATGCTTGTGGAAGTCCTCAGGTCCTGAGCAAATGGGAAAAGCACCCACTGTATGTCCGGCCGTGGTATCCTCGGGCTTGGCTCTCCAATCTATTTTCTAGGGCGATATGCTCCTCGGCCACTTTCCCTCGGCTTTGCCCCGCGCACTTGGGGAGCAATACTAGGAAGATGAATGATAATACCCTTACTTGGAACGCATACTTGGGGGACGATTCACCCAAGTGCGACGTATTGCTGCAGCAGCTTGCTAAATACCGGTACTACTACCATGACCCAAGATTTGCTTCCCAAGTGCAGGGTAAGCTGCTGTCTACTATTCTGTCTGTCCCTTGAGCTTGGATTCCTGGCTTCCATAGCTGTGTGAATCCTGGACATGCCAAAACTCGTCAGGAATCCTTCTCTTACCCAGGTAAAACAAGGAATTAGGCGGGGTGACAAGATCACCATGGAGGGAACGGTCCAGTGCTCCATACTTAGCCTTGACTTTGTCTTCAGTTCCTCCTTCCGACTCTTCTTTCCAGCCCGATTTTCTACTATGACCCATAGATGAAGATAGTGTTCAAGATAATACGTCTCAAGTCTACAGAGTACAAGCATTGGCACAGTCAATCCCAAACTTGACGAACAAGATTGGCAGGTGAGTAGAGGTTAACGCATTGACAAGCAGGTCGCAGGCGAAAGTCAATAGGTGCTCGAGGCATCGGTGAGAAGGTATGGAAGGGAAGAAGTTTAATTCACGGTATGGTTCAAATACCCAACGCCGGCTCCGGCAGCATAAGCTGACGCGAGGCCCAGACACCGAACAAACGACGAGCTCGCAGTCTACCCTGCAGGAGCTGCTGTAGATCGTTGCCCTAAGTGCCAGGGCGGTTTTAATATACTACAGGATATATGTGATCTATCAACTGAAGGCCAGGATGTGTTGCAAATTGGTTGCAAATGAAGCCACTTCACGATAAAGAGAGAGAGGGTGTCAAGGCTCAAGCTCAAACCTTGCCCATTTGAGGGGGTTGTCACGCTCAACCAATAATTAGTACTAGTACCAGACTAAACTGCCTTACAGGCCCGAGAAGCCTCAGTTGGTAATGAATTGATCGGCCTCGGGATTGTCGAAAATCAGTTCCGGTGTTCTTTCCAATAATAAACTTCCTTCCAGTCAACATCACCTCGGTTCTGAGATCACCCACTACTAGCTGAAGCGCTAACCATTGACATGTTAAATTGTTTGAATGATACGTATGCTTGATTGTTGGATACTTTTCATGAGAGGATACTTTTCATGAGAGCGTCTATTTTTGGAGTGGTGCAACTTATTCTCGGAGTCGTCTTGCATTCAAGGCCACGTACTACAAAAGAGGCTCCGACAAGGTGAATGGTCTTCCTTCATCTTCACCATGTCAACGAAATCTTCACTTGGAGCGATCCTTGTTGGTTTTCCTCTCGCTTTGGTGTACGTATGAAGCACCCTGAGCGCGTCGCTCGCGTTAAATATCGAATAAAAATTTTCTCTAGCTTGTCTGGAATCTTGATTGCACAAACAGCAGTCTATTTCCGCTCTCCAAAGTCATCCGATACGTGGCGCATGTCGCTTCTGGTGAGTATCCCAAAGCCTTTTCTTCTCGATCCTAATCTTTGCGTCAAGGTCACCGCATTTCTGTATGTCGCTTGAACTGCATTTTTCTTCGAATTATATTGAATCATCTTATCCAATAGTGTGTTCGATCTTCTACATTCAATACTCTTGTGGAATAGTGCTTGGGAATGGTTCATCACCGAAGCCGGCAGCAACGCAGATCTCATACCAACGTCTGTACCTACCCCCCCTTTTAATGTTCCACGCTGATCTTTATGCTACTAGGACGATGGCAGTAAGTGCTTGATCTATGTCCAATACAAGAGTCTAGTATAATTCGGAGGATTTCTCGCGTCTAGCTCACAATTCTGATCACGGTGAGTTCAGCACTGTTTTCATCTATCGCTTTCTAATACATAACCAGGGAATTTCGACGTTTGTTGCACATAGGTCCGTCGCGTCGTCGTTCTTGCAATCAGAAAAATTAAATTGCTGATCATACTTTCAGTGTCTACTCGTGGAGAATCTTTCGCTGTAAATAGCTCCTACCATTAGTACGGCGCTTGCCTGGAACTAACAACGATATACAGTCAGCGGCCGCAACTATTGGATAACTGTACCTATTGTTAGTACCTTTCGCTCACTAACAGCCCAAATCATATCATGCTAAATCAAAATCAGGTGGTGTTCGCAGCCCTTCGAGTTGGTAAGCCTAACTATTTGGTTGAGAAATACGAAGAACAGTGAATAACTGTTTTCTTAGTTTCAGCTACAGGTAACGTTCTTTCTCCGAATCTCCCTAGTCCAACATTTCATCTTCCTTATAGTTACCACCGTCTTTATGATAAAAACAAAAAGCTTCGAAAGATTCAGACATGAAATCGGAGTGAGTTAACTGATCTGTATGCAAATCAAATTGCTCTCATCGCGGTTTGCTATGTCAGTGGGTCTTCACAACTGGACTGGCGCTTTCCTGTGCTGTTGACATTTTGATTGCTTGTGTCATGACAGTAAGCTTTCCCTCTGAATATCGTATGTTCAACTGCTCACATGTATAATCTGGTTGTAGATTATTCTCAAGCAAAACCGAGCACAATTTAGCACGTATGCAAAAACGCGTTCCAACCTTGTATCCCAAAACTGATTCGTTTTCCTAGCCTTCACAGTGTAATCGATTCATTGATTCTTTACACCCTGGAAACAGGTTCGATTACAGCGTAAGTGAAGTAGATATCTTCGACAACTTCGTATGCATAACTGCTTCATGATAGTATCGCCACTATAGCAGCATCCGTAACAGTGAGATCAGATTATAAGTTCCCAAACTGAATAATTGATCTGTTTTTTTTTCCCCTAGTGGCTTACTATTTCTTTGCCCAACTTGTCATTCCTTGCTCTTTATTTCATCATCGTAAAATGTAAGTTTTTTTTTTGTTCTGCTTTGAGGACTACTAGTAATTCAAATACTTTTTCCAGTGTACGCGAATTCTGTGTTGGCTATGTAATTCATTCAGCTTTGTGTACAAGGGCTCTAACACTCTAACTGCGAAACTCACAGGCTCAATTCCCGAATGTCTCTACGTCAGGCCGTAAAATCCACAGTATTCTCTCGCAATGCCGTGGACCTTGAGGTCCTCAGTAGGGAATCGCGGGATCGAGAGGCAAGGTCTGGAAAGATCAGCTTTCTCCCCAGAAGCGACGCCCATCCTAACATGCATATGCCTGTCTCCGTCGAAGTGAATGTCACCAAAACTATGCACAACGACATCAGTTATAGTAGTAGCTTTATGGACACATCTGACCCCAATAGTCAGGGCGACTTGGAGTACATTTCTTAGGTGGGTGACATTTTTTGGGATTTCTTGGGAGGAAGCGAAACGGACATGTAAATCAGTATTTAATCGCTTCCAGCTGGCTGTAATTTATCGATTACTTTTGTTCGACAAGTCGATGAGCGAGGTGGGCTGCACGGACAACGTCTGGCCCACAATTGAGGAACTAGTTAAAACCGGGAATCGGTCAGTACGACTCGGTACCGTAAGCACAGATATAGCTAGATTAAGTATCCAGCTAGATGGATCAGGCTCAAATCTTAGCCATTGTTCTCAAATCATCTTGAATGTTTGTTCTTGTGTTTTTCATTGAGTGCGGTATACTCGTCGATCCGATCAAGCAACACTGGATCAATATAAGTCGCTTTGACCTTCTCAATCTGTATCTGATGAGGCCGCCTACATGGCGGCTAAAAGCTTCTTTTCCTCTTTTATTGATAAGGTTATCACCCATCCTGTGAGGTTCAGGATCCGCCACTAGGTGCAACAATCTTGAACTCGCTATGGGTTTTTGCTCACAAACTTAATGGGTTGGGAGAGATTGTGGATGAAAAGGAAAAAGAGAGGGAGTTGAAGGAGAACATTGGAAGTGTGAAAGGAGTTGACTCAAGGATAAAGAAAGACAATTGGTGGGTGGCGTAACGCGTTGGCTCCATAGGAAGAGTAACAGTACTAGCAACAGAGGGCATGATGGTGACACTGGCAGAACTACTGCGTACTAACTGTTGATGTGGACGGAAGCCTAACAAGACTACCTTTGGGACTACTTCATATCTTCTGGTACGTTATTCTACTATATCTGCCGGTTTCTAAAAGTAAAAGGTCCTGTATCTTCTAGTTCACCATCCAGTGGACTGTTGAAACTTGACATGACCGGTTTCGATCGCTATTTAGCATGGAACTCACCGTTCCGAAATGGGACCACGTCGGTTATGCTACCACTACCACTACCACTACCGCTAGTGTGTCCATAACCCTTTCCAATTTTCTGTATCGGGATAGTCACTAGCCCGAGTAACCGCGACACAAGCGTTGGCCCATTGCTAGTAAACGTGCCTATAGATGACAGCCCATAGATGTTAAGAATGTTCAAAATAGCAAAGGTATCACTGTGCATTCGTAGATAACTAGATCTTGTTGAACTAGATAAACTACAAACAAAACACGGGCCAGGCCGGGTAGTCGCTGCCGCTCATTGGCGCTAAGATCCTGCTTACATATGAGACCTACGATATCTCCTCAGATTCGCTCCCTCAGTTGAACGTAAATCTTACGTTCAATTGAGGTGAGTTTTTCTCTTCTATTTGTTCAATGACTTACCGATTACTATTAGTTAACTTTGGCTACAGGTATCGTAGTACTGGTTTATGTTCAACTTCTGGTCTACGATCTTCCTTTATCCTCACCATGTCAACAAAGTCTTCGCTTGGAGCAATCATTATCGGCTTTCCTCTCGCCTTGGTGTACGTCCGAAGCACCCTGAGCGCGCCACTCGCGTCCAATATCTCGTGAATGATGAAATTTTTCGTTCTAGTTTTTCCGGAATCTTGATTGCACAAACCACATTCTATTTCCGCTCTCCAAATCCATCCGATACATGGCGTATGTCGCTTCTGGTGAGCATCCACAGGCTTTCTCTTCCCGATACTGATTTTTGCCTCAAGGTCATCACATTTCTGTATGTCGCTTGAACTGCATTTTTCTTCGGGTTATCTTGAATCACCTCTTCTAATAGTGTATTCGATCTTCTACATTCAATACTCTTATGGAACAGTGCTTGGGAATGGTTTATCACCAAATCCGGCAGCAACGCAGACCTCATACCAACGTCTGTACCTACCTCCTCTTTCAATGTTCGACACTCACTTTTATGCTACTAGGACGATGGCAGTAAGAGTTTGATTCATGTCCAATACAAGACTCTAGTCTAATCAGAGGATTTCTCGCGCGTAGCTCACAATTCTGGTCACTGTGAGTCCAGCACTATTTTCATCCATCACTTTCTAATACACAAGCAGGGAATTTCGACGTTTGCAGCCCATAGGTCCGTCGCGTGGTTGTTCTCGCAATCAGAAGAATTAAATTGTTGGCTATGCGTTTAGTGTTTACTCGTGGAGAATCTTTCGCTGTAAATAGTTCCTATTAGTACGGCCCTCGCCTTTGGAACTAATAACGATTTACAGTCAGCGGTCGCAACTATTGGATAACTGTACCTATTGTTAGTACCTTTCGCTCACTAACAGCACAAGTCATGTCATGCTAAATCAAAATCAGGTGGTATTCGCAACACTCCGAGTTGGTAAGCCTAACTATCTTGCTGAGAAACACGAAGAACAGTGAATAGCTGTTTTCTTAGTATCAGCTACAGGTAACACTCTTTCTCCGATCTCCTAGTCCAACGTTTCGTTATCTGATGCACACTCCCTATAGTCACCACCGCCTATATGATAAAAACGAAAAGCTTCGAAAGATTTAGGAATGAAATCGGAGTGGGTTAACTTATCTGTAAGGAGAATTACTCTCATCGTGGTTTGCTATGCCAGTGGGTCTTCACAACCGGGCTGGTGCTCTCCTGTGTTGTTGACATTCTGATTGCTGGCATCATGACAGTGAGTCCCTCTGAACATTGTCTATTTAACTGCTCACATATACGATCTGATTGTAGCTTATTCTCAAGCAAAACCGAGCACAATTTAGCACGTATGAAAACGCCTTCCAAACTAGAGTATCCTGGGACTGATCCGTTTTCATAGCCTGCACAGTGTAATCGATACGTTGGTTCTTTACACCCTGGAAACAGGTTCGATTACAGCGTAAGTGGAGTAGATATCTTCGACAGCTTCAAACGCATAACTGTTTCACTGCATGGTAGTATCACCACTATCGCAGCATCTATAACAGTGAGATCGGATTATTTCCCGACCTGAAAAGTTGATTTGTTTTTTTTGCTAGTGGTTTACTGTTTCTTTGCCCAACTTGGCATTCCTTGCTCTTTATTTCATCATCGTAAAATGTAAGTGTTCCATCCCGCTTTAAGAGCTGGCAACTCAATTACTTTTTTTACAGTGTACGCCAATTCTGTGTTGGCTATGTAAATCATTCAAGTTTGCATACGAGGACTCTAATAGTCTAACTGACCAACCCATAGGCTGAACTCCCGAATGTCTCTGCGTCGGGCCGTAAAATCAACAATCTTTCACAACGCCGTGGACCTTGAGGTCCTTGATGCGGAATCGCAGGACCGAGGGCGGCGAGGTCTGTGAAGGTCGACTTTCACTCCAAAAGCGACACCCATCCTAGCAGACCTATGGCTATCCCCGTCGAAGTAAATGTCACCAAAGCAATGCACAACGACAGTTATAGTGGTAGCTTTATTGACAAATCTGACAAATCTGACCCGGGCGACTTGGAGTACATTCCTTAGGTGGTGGGTGACATTTCTTGGGTAGTGGAAGCGAAACTGACATGTAAAATCAGTATGTAATCGTTTCTGGATGGAATATATCGATTTCACTTTTGGTTCGAAGAGTAGAGCGACGAGCGACGGCAGGCTGTACGGTCCCTAGGTATTTACAATGTCTAGCCCACAATTAAGGAGCTAGTCAGAACTAGGAGTCGGCCTGTACGAGACCGTAAACACAATTCATATGAAGAGGAGCACAGGGTGTTCCGGAAGATCGAAAATAATTACAGCTTTATCAGTACCAAGCTGCCTTGGTCCTTCAAAAGTCGTCGTCGTGAAAGTAGTTAACCAAAAAAAATAATTGCTGAACTTCAAGTTGACCATTGAACTAGCTCTAAGACCATCGTTTCGTATCGACAGATCTAGAGCCACAGTATATTTTACGCAAGAACATAGGCTACAATGTGTACGGTGATGCGAATCTGTGCCTCGACTGTTAGCGTTTTCGTGAGCCCTCTGTATTCAAAAGTAACTGACCCATGTGCAAAACTTCGGTACAATACCAATAACTATCTCCTCAGTGGCTTTCATCTTAAAGCAGTGTATGTCCTGGCTGATAGCTATGAGAACTTGTTACTCTTGACGAAAACACTATAAGTCGCTCGAGATGGTCTCGATCTTCTCCAGTTCCTCTTGGGCCAAGCGTTCACTGTTATCATGTCCGTGCCCAAAGCACTGAAACCTGTGAGTTTCGTCAGTGATAAGGATTTTGATGGGCAAATGACAAGAACCTATCTGAAAGAGGAATTCTAGGACATCACGATCGAATGATTTAAATACATAGTGGACCAATCGTCCTAGTTCATCAATAGTTTCAAAAGTTTGTGTTGGAGATGTCGAGGACGGGATGGGACGAAAGAAGATTAGGTTCCCGAACGGTGATTGATGGAGCTATTCATCCAGCGCATTGAGTCGTCTCGATGTCGATGTCCGGAAGTACAGAGGGGCGAGGAGATAGTATTGGACTACTTACATCGGACACCATATATCACAACTACTCTGTCGATGCCTCAAAAGCCCACACGACCTTCCCGAAATCTCGGGCCAATCGAGCTCCACCTCAACTATGAGACAACTCATTGCCACTACATTGCTGAACGGTGTTTTGTTAGAGGAGATAAATAGGATTGACAGAGCAACAGCGAGTAAAAGACGTTGGGAGAGGGTCGTAGCATGGGCTCTGAGGTGGTTGCTACGCAATCAGCAGCCCAATCTTCCAACAGTCAATAACTGAAGGAATTTACGCGTAGTGTAGTCCGGCCGACGATATCGATGGAACAGGCGTTGAGACCTCAAGGCCTCAAATGTGAGATCTTGAGATCTGAGAATGGGACGGTGGTTTTCATGCGGAGGAAAGAAAGGACCATAGACGGCCTCCAGGGTTAAGTTGGACTGGTGTCGTCGTTGTGCTAGTAAGTCGTCGGAGATATTCCATTGGGGCTAAAGACGTGATCATTAGAGACAGCCGCTTTATACTTTTACGGTGCGTACTATATATCTGATTTATTCTGAGTTGCTTGGTATCCGAGTCTGAACTTGAGTCTGAATTCTTTCGAGTATTCGACAAGTGAGAGAGGAGGAGCTGCAGTTCGGTCAGGGGAAGAATGTTCATCGGAAGCCAAATTGGTTGGTAGTTCAAGCAAACGATGAACCGAGTTTCCAAGTGAATAGAGTGGAAAGACGTCGAAGACTCGAAGCGCTAAATGACTTTTGAGCGCTTTGATTTGTCACGTTCTTTCTACGCTCGATCTACGTTGAATCCAAAGGCAATCCAAAAGCCATTGTCTGACGCTATCTCTGTGTGCGATTGTGTCGCGGCTGTAATGCCAAGTTCACCTGGCCGCAAATACTCCTCTTCAAATCATGCTCGTCATCTCTGGTTCATCGTTCAAGTCAACTTGAAGTCCATGTATCGAGGATACGATAATAATATAACGCTAATTGAAGGACATGTGATTAGTACTATGCGAGGACCCATCGCTGTTTGTGCTATGTTGTAGGCTCTAGTGACGAAGACTTTCCAGGACATTGACATAGGGCTTCGCGAAGCATATCTTGATCTATAGGTGCACTTGTTCCTCTCATACTACAGGTACTGACCTCGATAGTGAGGTAAATTTGCCCTGTATGGCTCTCATCAGCTTGAATATGAATTATCTCGACGTCAACTTTTTTACCACTGGCTATCGACTATCCTTCAAGCAGCGCCAAAGCCGCGGTAGAGGAACATTTTACACAATTTTACGACCTACGCAAACGTGGTGAAGGAAAATACTAGCTCGATGACGATGTAGAGGGCTGAGAACACCGGAAACGATGTGATCACGGCCTCATCAAGTTCCGTTAACACTCAATGAAGGCTTTTCCAGTCAAAGTACCAGAAATTCGGTGAAAGGATGTCGCGTTTCTCTGCGAGAAACCCACGGCTACCGGCTGTTGGACGAATTTCCTCTGCCCTGTATTTCCTGCTATTGCCGCCGTCCTGGTCATTTAAAGGCATCACGCTGTACAGGAGGCCGTCGCAGCAAAAGTAAATCGATCAACCTTCTTTCTATGACTGGATCCTCAACGTTCAATGGCTCAACAAGTGTTTTGTGGATATTAAAACGATCTGAAGGGAAGGAAGACGCGTTAGAGGAGTGGTGGGTCGTCTACTTTGGTTGAAACGGTCCGTTCAAGTTCCATCTCAGTCTATGTATCTTACATTTTGCAGTTTTGCCTGATACTCATGATAGTTCAGTGCACTCTACGTCACTGAAGATTTTCTCGTTATTCCGCTTCCAAGAGCTGTATACAACAAAAATCCCACCTCCTACGTCATCCCCAACGGCAATAGTCTTGAAGCGCTCAGTCAATCTCTAGTTTATGAGATCTTTC
The DNA here is from genome assembly GCA_015501585.1 of Rhodocollybia butyracea. Classification (NCBI taxonomy): domain Eukaryota; kingdom Fungi; phylum Basidiomycota; class Agaricomycetes; order Agaricales; family Omphalotaceae; genus Rhodocollybia; species Rhodocollybia butyracea. The sequence goes on along the minus strand of JADNRY010000131.1, from coordinate 135,040 downwards.
AAAGATGGCTATCGTGTCATTATCACATGTCGAATTTTACGCTGCCTATGTCCTCGCACTGCATTAACTGTTGAATGTATTTGGATTCATCTGATCTTCCATTTCAATCTACCTTGAAAGCCCACGTTCCGGAATTCAGGGACGCCCCTTGAAAAGGGTATGGTCAATCCCTCGTTCTTTGGGGCGACTTCGATGACCCAGACATACCATTCTTCAAATAGGCTCCGGTTCAATATAAACCTTCTTGTTGCTCCACTCGGACAGCTTTTCGCTGAAAATGACGAGGAAGTAAGGTGGGTGGGCTATGTACATCTGGGCAAGAGTGGTATCGTTAGGCAGGCTTTGTGGAAAACCAAAAGGTATAAAGGCTAGCTTAAACTCAGAAGAAGTTCTTTACTCGAACAATTAACACTCGTCGTTCAATTACTCTTCATTACATTATCATGCAGTTCAAACTCGCTTTCGTTTCCGCCGCTCTTGCTACTCTTGCGCTCGCCTCACCCGCTCCTCGTAATGAGCCCGCTAGCAGCTGCTCCACTGGCCCCGTTCAGTGTTGTGACAGCGTCCAAACTGCCTCGCAAGCTGCCGCAGACCCCGGGACCCTCATACTCCTTGGGCTCATTGGTGTCCTGATCGGGGATGTGACTGGCCTTGTTGGTCTTACTTGCTCCGGCATTAACGTTGCTGGTGGAGGCACCTGGTAGGCCATTTTCCAATCGTGTGTCAGACTTAAAACTCATCGTTCTTTTTGTCAGCTCTTCTCAAGCTGTCTGCTGTACCGATAACGCCACAGGTAAGAATGATACTCTGCATCTCACGACTATATTACTGACTGAAGCTCTGCAGGTGGACTCATCTCTGTCGGCTGTGTTCCTGTCACTCTCTGAGTTCGACCATCAGGGACTCCCGACTTTTCAGCTTATCTGGCGTAAGTCATACATTCGGGACTTTTTCTATCGCGCCGCTCGCTGGGGCTTTTAACCTATTCTTTTTGACCTATTCTTTGGGACTTACTGAGAAGTCGGGACCTTTGACTCCATTGTAAATTGTATTCTAAAAAAATCAGTATATAAATATATGCCAGTTTTTTATACTTTCCGATATGCTTGTCATGTTCAATCACGTATGGTGCTTTGTACTTGAAGCCAATCATCTAAGGTGTTGAGTAAATTACGCTTTGACCTTTGACTGGCCCAAATGGATCGATATTTTCTTTCTTACGAATTACTAGTGGAGTGAGAGATCGCCCTATGAAGTACATACAAAAATTAGACTATGACGGAGTCGGTCCTTCTTAGTCTGCAGGATCTTCAGAGTGTACTATATGTATCACTTATTCACTTAACCTATGTCCTTACACTGCATGAACTATCATTTCTATTGCTATCCACTCGGTGGCTTTCATCCCTTGGGTAAAACAGTTTACGTCCGATTTGGCTGATAGCTATGAGAAGTTGTTACTCATGTCCATGCCGAAATCACTGAAACCTGTGAGTTTCGTCAGTGATAAAGAAAGACTTTGATGGTCAAATGACAAGAACCTACCGAGAAGATGAATTATAAGACATCGAGATCGAGTTATCTTAAGTAGGATCAATCGTCCTTAGTTCATTAAGAGTTTCATGAGTTTGTGTTGGAGATATCGGGGACGGGACGGGAAGTAAAAGGTAGGTTCCCGAGCGGGGTGATTGACGATGATGCACAAACCATTTAGTCACCAATTGCTCCGGCTGCACAAAACAAACTCTTCAATTCCGACATCCGGACCTCAGCAGCATCCATTGAGACCCTTTCGAGCATTCGACAAGTGAGAGAGGAGAGACTCCAGTTCGGGCAGGGGAGGAACGTTCATCGGAAGCCAAATTGGTTATAATTAGTAGTACAAGCAAACGGTGAACCGAGTTTCCAAGTGGAATGAGTGGACAGATGCGGTGAATGGATGTCGAAGCGCTGAATGACTTTTAGCGCTTGATGAGCGCTTGATTTGACACGTTCCTTCTACGCTGAAAAGCAATCCAAAAGCCATTGTCTGACTACTTGTACCTCTGCATTCGATTGTCGCGGCTGTAAATTACTGTCAAGCTCACCTGGCCCCAAATGTTCTAATTGAAGGACATTTGATTAGTGCTATGGATACTACATAGAATCTAGATGCAAGAACTCGTCGCTGTTTGTGCTATGTTATGGGTTCTATTGACTGCAATGATTGGAAGGCGTTTCAGGGCATTGACATCGGGTTCAATGACCAATGATTCGGCTTAGTGAAGAAGATATTCATCCATAGGTGCGCTTGTTCGTCTCACACTATAGATACTGACCTCGATAGTAACATAGATTCGCGCTGTATGACTTTCAAGAATCTACATCAGCTTGGATATGAATTACCTCGACGTCGACCTCTTGGCACTGGCTCTCATTCGAGTAACACCAAAGTCCCAATAGAAGAACATTTCACGGGATTCTGCGACCTTGATTCGATGCAGCTGAGAACACTAGAACCGATGTAATCTCGGTCTCATTCAAGTTCTGTCAACTTTGAAAGCTTTTTTGGCGAAAAGGAGCAAAAATTTGGTGGAAGGAGGCTTGTGAAGATGTTACTTTCTCTGCCAGAAACCCACGGCTGTTGGCTCTTGTAACGTCTTCTGCCACCGTCTCTGCTGGCCCGTTCATTTACAGGAATCACTCTGTCCAGAAGGCCGTCGCAACAAAGTAAAGCGGTCAACCTTCTTTCTATGACTGGCTCCCCAACGTCAACGCCTCAATAGGTTAAAAAAAGATGCATTAGCAGGGATGGCGGTTCGCTTACTTCGGTCCGTTCGGGTTCCGTCTCGGGCTAGTCTTGCCTGATAATGATGACAGGCAGTTCACCGCACTCTATACGTCAGTGAAGATTTTCTCGTTATTACGCTTTCAAGAGCAGAAGATACCAAAAATCACACCCATCGCGTCATCCCCAATGCTCAGTCAATCTCTATACATCATACTTTGTTTGTGTGATCTTTAAAAGACGCCTATCATGTCGCTATATGTACCACATGTCGAGTTTTACGCTGCCTATGTCCTCGCACTGCATTATCTGAATTTAGATTCATCTGATCTTCCCGTTTCTTCTACCTTGAACAAAGCCCACATTCTGAAATTCAGGGACACCAAATGATATTGCGTTGAAAAGGATTTGTTGAGTCAGTCCCTCGTTCTCTGGAGCGACTTTGATGACCCGGACATTCTCTTCAGATAGGCTCCGGCTCAATACCAAATATTCCTGTTGCTCCACTCGGACAGTTTTTCACTAAAGATGACGAGGAAGTAAGATGGGTGGGCTATGTACATCTGGGAAAGAGTGGTAAGTATCTTTAGGCAGGCTTTGTGGAAAACGAGAAGGTATAAAGTCTGGCCTAAAGTTGGAAGGAGTTCTTTACTCGAACAATTAACACTCGTCGTTCAATTACTCTTCACTACATCATTATGCAGTTCAAACTCGCTTTCGTTTCCGCCGCTCTCGCTACTCTTGCACTTGCCTCACCCGCTCCTCGTAATGAGCCCGCTAGCAGCTGCTCCACCGGTCCTGTTCAGTGCTGTGACAGCGTCCAAACTGCCTCGCAAGCTGCCGCAGATCCCGGCACCCTTGCACTTCTTGGGCTCATTGGTGTCCTAATCGGGGATGTGACCGGACTCGTTGGTCTTACATGCTCGGGCATTAACGTTGCTGGTGGAGGCACCTGGTAGGCCATTTTTCAACCACGTCTCAGACTTGAAACTCATTGTTCTTTTTGTAGCTCTTCTCAAGCTGTCTGCTGTACCGACAACGCCACAGGTAAGAATGATGCTTTACATCTCACGGCTATATTACTGACCGAAGCTCTGCAGGTGGACTCATCTCTGTTGGCTGTGTTCCTGTTACTCTCTGAGTTCAACATCAGAGACTCCCGACTCTTCAACTTAGCTAGGATGTGTACAAGTCATACATCCGGGACTTTGCTTTCGTGCCGTTCGCTGGGGCTGTTGACCTATTCTTTGGGACTTACTGAGAAGTCGGGACCTTTGACTCGTGCATCGAAAATTGTATTCTAAAAAAATCTGTATATAAATATACACCCAGTTTTGTATGCTTTCGGATATTCTTGTTGAGTTCAATCATACATGGTGCTTTGTACTTGAAGCAAACCATCTAAGGTGTTCAGTAAATTACGCTTTGACCTTTGACCGGCCCGAATGGATTGATATTTTTTAAGAGTTACTGGTGGGGTGAGAGATAACCCTATGATGTTCAAGAATAGAATATGAGTCCATTTATACCTATTTTCAAGTGAACTGGAAACCGAGGCACCCATGTCCTCAGCAATTTTACCATTCACGTAACTTGGAAAAAGGTACATACACGCTCTCAGTGGCAAGTACAATTTCCCCTGTCGCTGTTCTATATCTTCCTGTCCAACTCAGATACTGTCAGCGCGAGCTTCGACTGAAGCTCAAATACATATTGTCAAATCACATTCTTCAGCTTCCCAGACTCACGAGGGTCGTTGGTTCGAAGGCTGTGATTAAGTCTGCAATCATGCGTCCTGGTTTACATTTAGTATACGCATGAGTATGAAGTCACCCAGCTAGCTGCATTAAGCATCACCAAAAATTAGTTCCCACTCTTGCTTCGAAGAGTAGTTCGTCGGTGTACAACGAAAATAATACCTTCTGCGTCATCCTGTCGGCAACAGTAATGCCCCTTCGGCAATAGTGAGGTCTCTATGCAAACTATGACGGACTCGGACCTCCTTAGTCTGCAGGATCTTCAGAACGTAATATATGTATCAGGTATTCACTTAACCTATGTCCTTACACTGTATGAACTATCATTTCTATGTATTGCTATCCACTCGGTGGCTTTCATGCCTTGGGTAAAACAGTTTACGTCCAATTTGGCTGATAGCTAGGAGAACACTCTTGTTCATCGACATCGTTCAAACATTCAACATTTGGCACTGGCTCTCATTCAAGTAACATCAGAGCCCCGATAGAGGAACACTTTACATGATTCTGCAACCTGTGCAAGCCTCGCGAAGGAAAGATGGTGATGCAGCTGAGAGTCCCGTCAATGAAAGCTTTTCCGGCCAAAGTATCAAAAATTCGGTGGAGCTGGTGAAGCTGCTCCTTTCTCTGCGAGAAACCCACGGCTCTCGGCTCTTGTAACATCATCTGCCCTGTAATTTCGTGCCATTGTCACCGTCTCTGCTGACCTGTTCATTTGCAGGCATCACACTGTACAGAAGGCCGTCCCAGCAAAAGTAAACCGATCAACCTTCTTTCCATGACTGGCTCCTCGACGTCAACACCTCAACAGCCATTTTGTGGATATCAAAAGTAAGCAAGACGCACTAGCAGGGATGGGAGTGGGTCGTTTACTTTGGTTAAAACGGTCCGTTCGAGTTCCGTCTCAGTCGTATCTTACATGCTGCAATCTTGCCTGATACTCATGATAGTTCACTGCACTCTACGTCACTGAAGATTTTCTCGTTATTCCGCTTCCAAGAGCAGTGTATACAACAAAAATCCCACCTCCTACGTCATCCCCAACGGCAATAGTAAGGCGCTCAGTCTCTATACATCTTGCTTACTTTGCTTATGAGACCTTCAAAAGACGCCTATCATATCACTAGATGTACCACATATTGAATTTTACGCTGCCTATGTCCTCGCACTACATCAACTGTCGACTGAATTGGGATTCTTCTGATCTTCCCGTTTCTTCTACCTTGAACAAAGCCCACGTTCCGGAATCCAGGGACACCAAATGATATTACCTTGAAAAGGATCTGTTCAATCCCTCGTTCTTTTGGGCGACTTCGATGACCTAGACATTCCATTCTTCAGATAGGCTCCGGCTCAATATCAAATACCCTGTTGCTCCACTCGGACAGCTTTTCGCTGAAGATGACGAGGAAGTAAGATGGGTGGGCTATGTACATCTGGGCAAGAGTGGTATCTTCAGGCAGGCTTTGTGGAAAACCAAAAGGTATAAAGGCTAGCTAAACTCAGATGAAGTTCTTTACTCAAACAATTAACACTTGTCCAATTACTCTTCACTACATCATTATGCAGTTCAAACTCGCTTTCATTTCCGCCGCTCTCGCTACTCTTGCACTTGCCTCACCCGCTCCTCGTAATGAGCCCGCTAGCAGCTGCTCCACCGGTCCTGTTCAGTGCTGTGACAGCGTCCAAACTGCCTCGCAAGCTGCCGCAGATCCCGGCACCCTTGCACTCCTTGGGCTCATTGGTGTCCTAATCGGGGATGTGACCGGACTCGTTGGTCTTACATGCTCCGGCATTAACGTTGCTGGTGGAGGCACCTGGTAAGCCATTTTCCAATCATGTCTCAGACTTGAAACTCATTGTTCTTTTTGTAGCTCTTCTCAAGCTGTCTGCTGTACCGACAACGCCACAGGTAAGAATGATACTCTACATCTCATGACTCTATTACTGACCAAAGCTCTGCAGGTGGACTCATCTCTGTCGGCTGTGTTCCTGTTACTCTCTGAGTTTGAACATCAGAGACTCCCACCTCTTCAGCTTAGCTGGAATGCGTTCAAGTCCTACATTCGGGACTTTTTCTATCGCGCCGTTTGCTGGGACAGTTAACCTATTCTTTGGGACTTACTGAGAAGTCGGGACCTTTGACTCCATTGTAAATTGTATTCTAAAAAAATCAGTATATAAATATACACCAGTTTTGTTATGCTTTTGGATATGCTTGTCGAGCTCAATCACATATGGTGCTTTGTACTTGAAGCAAATCATCTAAGATGTTCAGTAAATTACGCTTTGACCCTCGGCCCGAATGTATTTCTTACTAGTGGAGTGAGAGATCGCTTTATGAAGTACATACAAGAATTGAATATGGGTACACATTAATAGATGGACCGGAAACCGAGGCACTCAGGTGCTCAGCAAATTTACCACAACTTGAAAAATAAAAAAACAACAGGCAACGGCAAGTACAATTTGCCCATGTCGCCGTTCTATATCTTCCTGCCCGATATATTGTCAGCGCGAGCTTGAACTGAAGCTTGAATCCATATTATCAAATAGCATTTTTTGGGTCCCCAGGGAGAGATCGTTGGTTCGAGGTAGGCTATGATTAAGCTCTGGCCCCTGAAGTCATACCTAGTTTACATCTAGTAGTAATACATGCGCGAGTATATTGTGCAGCTAGTTGCACTAAGCACCACCGAAACTAGGTGATCACTAGCACTCTCGCTTCGAAGAGTAGTTATTTAATACAACGAAAATTACACTTCTGCGTCCTCCCGTTGGCAAAAGCAATGAGGCGCTTTGGAGGTTGATGCTACTTTGTCTGCGTGGTCTTCGGTATACGTTATCATACTGTCCTCGCACGCCTACGTCACCCGCTTCGGCAATAGTGAGGTCTCTATTCAGGCTATGGCAGATTCGGTCCTTCTTAGTCTGCAGGATCTTCAGAACGTATCATATGTACCACCTGTTTACTCAACCCATGTCCTTACACTGCATGAACTATCATTAGGGACTGTATGATCTCGTACTACTTGAACGAACCCATGTTCCGGAATTCAGGTACACAGTGGAACAAGGTAAATGACCTGTCAGGAGTCATTTGCCTACTCAAATACTGCCTTTGAACAAAGGAACTGTCTGATTCCTCGTTCTTTCGGCGAGTTACAGGAACCAACCGTTTCTTTCTTCAACTATGCTCCACTTCAGCGTCGAATCGTCATGTTTGTTGCACCACTCCGACAGCTTTCCCGTGTGAGTGACGAGGAAGTAAGAAGAGTGGGCTATGTATATCTGGGCAAGAGTGGTATCTCTAGGCAGGCTTTGTGGAAAACGAAAATGTATAAAGGCTGGCCGAATTGGAAGGAGTTCTTTACTCAAACAACTAACACTCGTCGTTCAAGTACTCTTCACTACATCATCATGCAGTTCAAACTCGCTTTCGTTTCCGCCGCTCTTGCTACTCTTGCACTCGCCTCACCCGCTCCTCGTAATGAGCCCGCTAGCAGCTGCTCCACCGGTCCCGTTCAGTGCTGCGAAAGTGTCCAAACTGCCTCGCAAGCTGCCGCAGATCCCGGCACCCTCATACTCCTTGGGCTCATTGGTGTCCTCATCGGAGATGTGACCGGACTCGTTGGTCTTACTTGCTCCGGCATTAACGTTGCTGGTGGAGGCACCTGGTAGGCCCTTTTTTAATCGTGGGTCAGACTTGAAACTCACTGTTCTTTTTGTTAGCTCTGCTCAAGCTGTCTGCTGTACCGACAACGCCACAGGTAAGAATGATACTCTACATCTCATGACTCTATTACTGACTAAAGGTCTGCAGGTGGACTCATCTCTGTCGGCTGTGCTCCTGTCACTCTCTGAGTTTGAGCATCAGAGACTCCCTACTCTTCAGTTAGCTGGGATGCGTACAAGTCATACATCCGGGACTTTTTCTATCGCGCCGTTCGCTGTGGCAGTTAACCTATTCTTTGGGACTTACTGAGAAGTCGGGACACCTGACTCATGCATTGAAAATTGTATTATAAAAAAACCAGTATATAAATATACACCAGTTCTGTATGCTTTCGGATATACTTGTCGAGTTCAATCGTATATGGTGCTTTGTACTTGAAGTAAATCATCTAAGATGTTCAGTAAATTACGCTTTGACCTTTGGCCGGCCCGAATGGATTGATATCTTCTTTCTTAAGAGTTACTAGTGGAGTGAGAGATAGCCCTATGAAGTACAAGAATTGAATATGTGTACCCATTAATACCCGTCCTCAGGCGAACCGGAAACCGAGACACCCAGGTCCTCAGCAATTTTACCATTCACGGAACCTACCACGAAGATGAATTGGACAGCGAGGTCGAGTTATTTAGGATCAATCGTCCTTAGTTCATTATGAGTTTGTGTTGGAGATGTCGGGAACGGGACGAAAGAGGAATACAGACTGGGTTCCCAAACGGGGTGATTGAAGACGTCGTGCCACAAACTGTAGAAAGCCATGTACAAGTCATTCAGTCAACAAATCGCTCTAAATCTAGCGCCGCACAAAACAAACTCTTTCCGACATGCAGCACCCATTGAGACCAAGCTGCCGTCCATACTAGTTGATGTTGAAGTCCAGAAGTACAGAGGGACGATAGGATAGTATTAGATCAGTACTACTTACAGCGGACACCATATTTATCACAACCCGATGCCTCAAAAGCTTGTACGGCCCAACCCGAAATGGCACCTAAACATCGGGACAATCAAATTCCGCCTCATCCTATGAGACAACTCGTTGCCACTACGTTGCTGAACAGGGTTGAGGAAGACACGCGCTAAGTTAAGGAGCATTGTACCGGTATAGCAAGACAATCCCAAGGAAGGCTGAGCAACGGTTGTAATACTAACAGAATCAATGATCGGAGCCTACAACTTTGCTAAAGGAGAAGAAGATAGGCTTGAAAGAGCAATGTTGAGTAAAAAAAACGTTGGGAGAGGGTCGTAGCGTGGGTTCTAAGGTGGTTGCTACGCAATCAGCAGCCCAATCTTCCAACAGTCAATAACCAAAGGGATTTGAGCGTAGAGAAATCCGGACGGGGGTAGAACAGGCGTTGAGAATGGGATGGTGGTTTTCATACGATGTGAAGTGTACATGTAAAGGGACATGAGACGGCTCATACTACTACAGTGGGTACTGTCATGCCACGTATATTTGGTTTGTTCTGAGTTCTCCTTGGTATCCGAGTCCGAACTTGATTCTGAATTTACTTTCGAGCATTCTACAACCGCGAGAGGAGGGACTCCAGTTCGGCCAGGGGAGGGATGTTCATCGGAGGCCAAATTGGTGAGTAGTACAAGAACGATGAACCGAGTTTCCAAGTGGAAAGAATGGAAAGATGTCGAACTTGAAGCGCTGAATGACTTTGAGCGCTTGATTTGTCACGTTCCTTCTTTCCTTCTATGTGAATCCAAAACTCAAAAGCAACCCAAAAGCCATTGTCTGACGCTACCTCTGCGTTCGATTGTGTCGCGGCTGACAAGTTCACCTGGCCCCAAACTTTCCTTCCCGAATCATGCTCGTCATCAAACCAACACTTCTGTTCACCGCGTTCATCGTTCAAGTCAACTAGAAGTCCATGTGTCGAGGATACGATATACCGCTATTTGAAGGACATTTGATTAGTACTATGCTTGGATGCAAGAACTCATTGCTGTTTGTGCTATATCGTAGGTTCTAGTGACTGCAATTGGAAGACGTTTGAGGGCATTGGCATCGGGTTCAAACGGCCAACTATGAAGCAGATATTGGTTTATAGGTGCGTTTGTACGTCTCATACTATAAATACTGGCCTCGACAGTGACGTAGATTCGCGCTGCATGACTTTCAAGAATCTACCACAGCTTGGATATGAATTACCTCGACGTCAGCTTTTGGCACTGGCTCTCATTCGAGTAACACCAACGCAGCCCGGTAGAGGAACATTTCACAGGATTCTGCGACCTACACAAGCGTGGCTAAGGAAAATGCCAACTCGATGACGGGTGGCTGAGAACACGGAAAACGATGTGATCACGGCCTCGGTCAAGTTCTGTCATGACTCAATGAAAGTTTTTTTCAGTCAAAGTATCAGAAATTTGCTAAAAGGAGGTTGCTTTCTCTGCGAGAAACCCGCGGCTGTCGGTTGTTGGACGAATTTCCTCTGCCCTGCGTTTTTTGCTATTGTCATCGTCTCTGCCGACCTATTCATTTACAGGCATCACTCTGTACAGAAGGCCGTCGCAGCAAAAGTAACCCGATCAAGCTTCTTTCCATGACTGTCTCCTCAGCGCCTCCATAGCCATTTTGTGGCTATCAACATATCAACAAAACTATCTAAATCAAGACGATGGGAGTGGGTCGTTCACCTTGGTTAAAACGGTCCATTCGAGTTCCGTCTGTTACGTATCTTACATTCTGCACTCTAGCCCGATACTCATAATAGGTACTCTACGTCGATGAAGATTTTCTCGTTATTCCGCTTCCAAGAGCAGCCGTATACAGCAAATATCACCCCTCCTACGCCATCCCAGCGGCAATAGTAAGGCGCTCAGTCATATACATCCTACTTCGTTCTTGAGATCTTCAAAAGACGCCTGTCATGCATGTCATATTACCATATATCAAATTTTACCCTGCCTATGTCCTCGAAATGCATGAACTGTCTACTGAATTTGGAATCGTCTGATCTTGCAGTTTCTTCTGACTCGAACACAGCGCGCGTTCCGTAATTCGAGGACACCAAACGGTATTTTCTTGGAAAGGATATCAATCCCTCCCGACTTCGAGGAAGCTCCGTCTCTTTTCTTTTCGTTCCTGCGCTTGGACAGTTTTTCGATGGAGGATCGCAAGGAAGTAAGATGGATGGGCCATGTAAGAATGGAATCTTTAGCAGGCTCTATGGAAGGTATGAAGGAGTTCTTTACTGGAACAATCAATATTCGTCGTTCAAGTACAATGCAGTTCAAACTCGCTTTCGTTCCCCCCTCTCTCGTTACTCTTGCACGCAGCACTTGCCAACCCGCTCCTCGTAATGAGCCCGCTACCAGCTGCTCCACTGGTCCCGTTCAATGCTGCGACAACTTCCAAATTGCTTCTCAAGCTGCCGTTGACCCCGGCACCTTTGTACTCCTTGGTTTTCTGATCGGGATGTACTGGCTTTGTTTGGTCTCACTTGCTCCAGTATTAACATTGCTGGTGGCGACACCTGGTAAGCCATTCTCTAATAATGTATCGCACTTGACGCTCACTGTTCTCCGTTTTCTTTGTAGCTGTTTGCTGTATCGACAACGCCACGGGTAGGAATAATACTCTACATTACTGACTAAAGCTCTACAGGTGACTCATCTCTGTCGGCTGTGCTCCCGTTACTCTGAGGGAGACTCCCGAGGGTTTGTCAGTCTAGCTGGGATGCGTACAACTCGTTACTTTTCCATCACACCTTTTGCTGGTGCTGCTCGTATATGGATATATATCAATTTTACATGCTTTCGAATATTTCAAAGTCGATCTCGATTTGTGTACGGTGCTTTACACAGTACTTGGGGCCTTTTTACAGCTGAATGGTTCGGTCCATTGATTAGCTGCTCGGTCCTTTTTTTAACAGTCAAGATATAGCACATACACAGTGCGATTCAAGTGTGGGGTGCTTTGTGCTCAAAGGATGTTGGCCACATCCTTTTTTTTTGCCATGATTTTCGATCCAATTGCGGGATGATCCTTCGAGTTTTAACAACACTGTTAAGATATAGCACATACACAGTGCGATTCAAGTGTGGGGTGCTTTGTGCTCAAAGGATGAGGTGAAATAGAGGTACTCATGACCTTGGGTGATATCATCTTGCGTAACTTGGAACAGAACTCCCAGCGAACGTTTCTCAATAGCAAGTACTCACTCCGTAGCACACTCCTCTCTCGCGCGTTGGGCTCCTAATCGAGTGAATTCTATGCGCAAGCCCTATCGAAACGTCAAAATACTTATGATGAAAAGTATTTCTCGATAACTCCAAGCGGTACTTACGCCTGTGGAACTTGCCGTAGGAACAAATGAAGTCGTGACGTTGACGATGGAAAAGCAGAGTATCGGCACAGACAAAAGCGTCGGAGGAGCTAAGGGAGCAGATAAATGTGATGTACTACATATTGGGAGGTGTTCCATTTGAGACGACTATTGAAAGCATATCAAGTACAACGTACACAGAAGACGCGTTATGGGGAGTGAATGTAGGCCGGTTACAGACAACTTAGTTGTGGTATGAGGACTCCGTTCTAGCTCCGTTCAACTTTACGCCTCTTTCAGAGTCCAGCATTTTTATTGCTGCAACAGGATAACAAAGATCGCGAATGTCGGCTTACAGAAATGAAGCTAGACTGTTCCAGTAGCCATTCTCGTTATTCCGCTGTGGCGCTTTGGCTGCCAGCGAAATCTACGCTATCCTCGTCGGCAATAGTAAGGCTTGAGTCTGTCGATCTCTACCCAGACTCGTCGATCTCTACCCAGACTTGGTCGATCTCTACCTAGACTCTGATGAACTCTGTCGATTGTACTAGCCTTTTATTCCACTGAAGCCTTATTGAGGTTGATTTCATGAGTCCATTTAGGGTCCATCAGCTGTATATGGTTATGTATTGTTTTCTACTTTCTTCCAACCTGGGCCTACTATGGACACACGAGATAAATACTTTATTGAGAATGTCCTGGTATTTACCCAGCCAAATATTACTTCCTTTCAAAATCAGGTCAAGATTTCAAATCCTGGGTTTTTGAGCACGAAACAAAAGGGTCTTCTTTAATTAGTTCCTCGAATCAGTGGCCATTTCAATGTCGAGTTATTCGGTTTGTTGCTCTGTTTTGACGGGTTTGCATTGAGGAAGTCATTGTAAAGAAGGTCAATCTATCCATGTCTCGTACACCTCGACAAGAAAAGAAGTACCTGTGGGCGGACTTACGAGGTGAAAGGTATAAAGGTAGCCCAAATTTGAGAGAGGTTCTGTACTCGAACAGCTAACACTAGTAGTTCAAGTTCTCTTCACTGCACACTCTCACTCACTCATCATGCAGTATAAAGTCGCCTTTGTCTCTGCCGCTCTTGCTACCGTTGCGTTAGCCGGTAATTATCCGGCCCCGGCTCATACTCCGGCTCCGGCTCCTCCTGCTCCTCCTGCTTATACTCCTCCGGCTAATACTCCTCCGGCCCATACTCCTCCTGCTTATACTCCTCCGGCTCATACTCCTCCGGCTCATACTCCTCCGGCCCATACTCCTCCGGCCCATACTCCCCCTGCTCATACTCCCCCTGCCCATACTCCCCCTGCTCATACTCCCCCTGCTCATACTCCCCCTGCCCATACTCCTCCTGCTCATACTCCTCCTGCTTATACTCCTCCTGCTCATACTCCTCCTGCTCATACTCCTCCTGCTTATCCTCCTGCTCCTGCTCCTCAGCCCGGCAACAAGTGCACCACCGGTCCCATTCAGTGCTGCCAAGAAACCCAAACTGCCAGTGAAGCTGCGTCAGACGATTACACCACCTCACTGCTTGCGTTCATTGGTGTTGACGTTGGCGACCTGACTGGTCTCGTCGGGCTCGATTGCTCCGGCGTTAACGTTGCTGGAGGCGGAACGTGGTAAGACATTTTCTTCACATTTTTTTTCCCTAGCTTGATACTCACGATTGGCTTTGTAGTACTGCTCAAACCGTTTGCTGCGAAGACAACTCAGACGGTGATATGAAGAACATTCGTGGTTTTATACCATTACTGACTAGGCTTTACAGGTGGTCTCATCTCCGTCGGTTGCGCTCCTGTTACTCTCTGAGCCCGAGAGACTGAGGCGCTTAACGGTTCGAAAGCATAGTTCGACTGGTTACAAGTTGTATTCGTTCTATGTAAATTGTTCAAGTACTATAAATTGCGGTTGGGATATCTCTTAGATTTTATAAATGTCAGGAATAAATTTTTCAGTTCGTTAACAGTGAAATCATGATTTTCGTCACAAAATTTTATATGCTACTTGAATTTGTCATCCTAAAAGCGCTCGGTAAGTTACGCTTTGACCTGCATGGTCCGAATCTTTCCGTGTTCAAGACCAAAAATACTTAGGATCAAAAGTATTTCCCAATAACTCCAAGATGCGCCTGCGTTGGTGGAGCTCATTGGCATGGTAGGAACAAATCAAGTCGTGATATTGACGATGCAAAAAGAGCTATAGGCACACACGAAAGGGTTGGAGGGGCTGCGGGAAAGAGATGCGCCACAAACTTAAGGACAGCAAAGCTCGTGATTCAAGCAGTGGAAGCGGAGTTGAGCGAACGATTTTTTTTCCCTCTCGTGAATTCTGGCTTGTGAAACTAAGATTGTGAGATCACAAGTACACAACCGTCACCAAGTGCACGTCACGGTCCGCATCAAGGGCGGGGCCCCATTTTTGAGGGCGACCGGATTAGTGAAATACACACTGAACTTTTACATGTCACAATCAGAAGCAAGGAAACGGCCCCATAATTTACCGTAACGTCACGATTAGGCCTCGGCGGCATCGTAGCCATACATATAGAGGTTTTTTTTTTTGGAATTTTTCAAACCTTGCGGACAGGTTAGACTAAGTACCAAGACACGAGGAGGTGCGGCAGACTGCGCCTTCATTCTATGTAGTGTATTGGGGAGGGTCTTTGGGCGTTGGTGGAGCTACAGTGATAGTGGGTATCAGGAGGGAGTACATATAGAGGTACAATACATCGAGACTGATGAATGACACAAGTTGCACCGAATCGAGGACGCTAATTCTGCATCAGCAACATATCAGATCTTCATCATCTCTGGTGACCGGTTCATGTGTCAATCTTTGGAAAAAAAGACTATCGAAAAACTATCCATGGTAAGAATCAAATAAATATGATGTACTCCGATTAGTATATGGGACTTGTTCCATACGCAGGAGACTGCGAAAGCATTAAGAGCACAAGGAAGATGCGTTGTAAGAAAGTGAAGGTGGGCCTTCAAAAACATGGGGAATTCGGTTCCGTTCTAGCTCCATCTAATTGTGCGTGAGTTTATTTCTGAAACAACATCACAAAGATCGCTCACGAAAATGAGCAGGACACTCAAGTTCAGTGGCCATTCTCGTCATTTCACTGCGCCAGGATCAGCGAAAATTACGATCCTACGCTATCCCCGTCGGCAATAGTAAGGCTTTCCGCCGATCTCTGCTCACAATCTGATGGGCTCTGTCGACCGTACTAGCCTTTTATTTCACTGAAGCCTTATTGAGGTTGACATTTCATATGTCCATTTTGGGTGCACCAACTGTGGATATGTATACTTGGCCTCCTACGAGTGGAGCACACAAGGTATTTACTTGAATGCTGGAGTGAGAATGACCTGGTATTTTTCCAATCAGATAGTATTTCCTTTCAAAAACTGGTTAAGACTCCAAACTCTGGCTTTTTTGAGCACGAAACAGAGGTTATTTCTTTGATTAGTTCTTTGAATAGCGGCCATTTCAATGTCGAGTTCTTCCGTATGTTGCTCGATTTTGACGTCCTTGCATTGAGGAAGTCATTGTAAAGAAGGATAATCTATGCATGCCTCATACACCCTAACAAGAAGAGAGGTATCAGTGAGCGGACTTACGAGGTGAAGACAAAGGTATAAAAGGTAGCCCAAAGTTGAGAGAGGTTCTTTACTCGAACACTTAACACCAGTCGTTCAAGTTCTCTTCGCCTTACTCTCACTCACTCATCATGCAGTATAAGGTCGCCTTCCTCTCTCTCGCTCTTGCTACCCTTGCGTTAGGTTACAAAGTCCCGGCTCCTGCGCCTGCTCCTGCTCCTGCTCCAGTTCCCGCACCTCAGCCCATCCACAAGTGCACAACCGGTTCTCTTCAGTGCTGCCAACAAACCCAAACTGCCAGCCAAGCTGCGAATAACGCCTACACCAAGTCGCTTCTTGGGCTCATTGGTGTTGCCGTTGGCGACCTGACCGGTGTCGTCGGACTCGATTGCTCCGGCGTTAACGTTGCTGGAGGCGGAACTTGGTAAGTCATTTTGTTCACATAATTTTCTCCGAGCTTGATATTCATGATTGGCTTTGTAGCACTGCTCAAGCCGTTTGCTGCACAAACAACGCAAAGGGTGATATGAAGAAACATTCGTGATTCTATACCATTACTGACTAAAGCTTTGCAGGTGGTCTCATCTCCGCCCGGTTGCATTCCTGTTACCGCCTGAGCCCGAGAGACTGAGGCTCTCAACGGTTCAAAGCATAGTGCGAGTGGTTACAAGTTGTATTTGTTCTTAAAAGCTGTAAACTGGTCCCTACGTACTGTAATACTTGTCGTTGGAGTATCTTTTAGACTTCTCTAAAATGCCAGGAATAGATTTCTCCTGTTGTTCGTAATTTTTCGGCTCTGAATTTGTCTTCCCCGAAGCGTTCGGTAAGCTACGCTTTGACCTGCAATCGGTTCCGAATTTTCTCTGTGATAAAAAAGGTTTCAACAAGACGGAACAGGACGGGAATTGTACTCCTTAGCAGTGATCTGCATCAGAGGTAGAGCTGAGCCCATAGCAGTGTCATATTTCTGTAGAAGCACTAACGAGGGACTTTGAACGGTAGAACAAGTTCGCGGTCTTGGCTTGTACGTATAGTTTGAATATACAGACATGGCAGAAATAGGCGTTGATTGCACTCAGTGGTGCTGAAAGTGAGTCACCACTCTCGTCATTCCCTTGCCAAGAGCAGCAAAAAAATCCCACTCCTACTACGCGATGCCCGTCGGCAATAGTGAGGCGTTCTGCTAATTTCTATGGGAGTCGGAGACTCTCTCAAGTTGTTACATTGGTTACTTGTTGCTAAGCATACTATGTTGAGGTTTTACGTGTCCCATTCCTGATATGGTGTATAAGCTGTAAAGAGCTGAAATACGTATTGTTTTCTACGTTCTTGTAACTTTGCCTCCTACGTACGAAGACAACGCCCAAGTTGCAGAAATCAAGGACTAAGTACTTGAAAGGTTGACCTGCCAGTCTTCTCTCTATTCGAATAATATTAACTTTGAAACGAAATATCTGTCGAGCAAGAATCGAAAGATCTCTGATTCAAATAAGCTCCACCGCAATGTCGAATTTTCCCGAAATCTCCCGTTTTTGCTCCACGTTGACAGTTTTTCTACGGAGATGACAAGGTATTGGTAGGCGATGCATGCCTCAGACAGAGGTAGCTTTGGGCGGACTTTGAGGAGAAGACAAAGGTATAAAAGCTAGCTCGGAACTGGGGGAAATTCCGCACTCGAACAATCAACAGTAGTCGTTCAAGTTCTCTTCACCACTCACTCACTCATTCATCATGCAGTACAAACTCGCCTTAGTCTCCGCCGCTCTTGCTACCTTTGCGCTCGCCGCCCCTCAGGATGCCACTGCTCCTGCCACTGCCCCCGCTCCGCCTGCAAAAACCTGCACCACCGGTTCCGTGCAGTGCTGCCAGAGCACCCAAACTGCCAGCGAAGCTGCAGCAGACCCCATCACCAAGTCGCTTCTTGGGCTCGTTGGTGTTACCGTTGGCGACATAACTGGTCTCGTCGGGCTTACTTGCTCCGGCGTTAACGTTGCTGGAGGCGGAACTTGGTAAGATACTTTCTGAACCATACAATTGTTCAAGCTTGATACTCACGATGGTCTTTGTAGCGATGCGCAAGCTGTCTGCTGTAAAGACAACTCAACTGGTGATATGAAGAACCTTCGTGATTCTATAGCAATACTGACTAAAGTTTTCCAGGTGGTCTCATCTCCGTCGGTTGCGCCCCTGTTACTCTCTGAATTTGAACAAACGAGATTCCCGACGGTTGATGACCATAGTTGGACTGTATACCAGTTGTATTCGTTCATATGTAACTCCTCTGTATATCCGGGTTTCCACTGCCAGTCTACCACATTCTCTCTGAATATACATCTTTTGACTTTCAAACGCGGGTCTTTGTGCGTGTTAGCAATGATTTTGTAGTTTTCGTCGCAAAACAGACCTGGAACTCTGTAAGAGGACATTAGTTTCGAACGTTTCTAAAAGCATTCGGTAAGCCACGCTTCGACCTAGGGATCGATGCGGACCTTTACGTGGGTTGGGGCGTTGTACTCCACGAAGGTGAGGCAGCCTCGAGCCTAGGGAAGTCTTATCATCCCCGTAAAAGAACAAAATGTGCAAACGAGTAACTGCAATATATTCATCGATGCCTTCAGACTCTGCGATATTGATGACGCTGTTCTAAATATTAATAAAAATTAGAGTAGAATGGCTAGCAACCTTCGAAGTACCTTATATTCTTAAATGACGACCCCCTGTTTCGACATCAGCGCAATACTTTTCTCCGCTTCTCAAACCTGCCATAGGCCTTAGAGAGGACGGAATGAAGGACGCCATTCGTATTGGCCGAGATATTGTGATAATGGTGGATCCTGGTGCCAGCTCGTAATTGTGTGCATCGGAGGTCGAGCGTGAAGATTGTCCATGCCTATGTATATAGAGCATTGAAGCGGAGCCCACAGGTGGTCTTATCTCCACCGGCTGTACTCCCATTCCTCCCACTTTCCTCTAAATCTGAACAACGGCGACTCACTCAGTGTTGTAACAGTTGCATCCGTTCTTATGTGACTCCCTTGCCTTAGGCAGTATACTCTGAGGATCTTACGCAGTGTCGGAGATGTCCTTGGTTGTCGCAGTCCTGGTTTCATGATTTTTGTGCTTGCTGATAAATGTGTTGTGAAAATAAATAAGAATTTTTGTATGAGTATGATAGTTTTTGGATGTACAAAAGTTGATGACATTCTGTGTACCGTGCAGTATGTATGCAGACTCACTCAAACTGTTTGAGAAGGCGTCCGGTAAAGTACGCTTTGACCTTTGATAGGCCCGAACCTTTCCACATCCGTGCGGATTATCTACCTGTCCTTACCGTGATAGCCCTTGGCGTGATAACTGTTTGCTGAAAATCGGTATGGTATACTCAGGGTAGCGTTGATATGCGTATAGTTCAATATGCAAAGCCACTCAAAGTATTCAAGAGAGAAAGTGTCTCGTAAACTACGCTTTGGCCTTCGACGGCCTGAATTTTCTTTTACGTCAATGGAAGATTATACTGTGATAGATTACCAATGGACCGCGACAAAGGTTAAAGAAGAGTATGTATTGTTCTCTACCTTCTTGCAACTTTGCCTCCTACGAACGAAGACGAAGCCTAAGTTGCAGAAATCAAGTACAAAGGTTGACCTGCCAGTCTTTTCCTCCTACTACGCGATGCCCGTCGGCAATAGTGCGTTCTGCCAATTTTCACACTCTGATGGATCTGCTCTCGAGTTGTTTCATTGGTTACTTGTGGCTAAGCATACTATGTTGAGGTTTTACGTGTCCGATTTCCTGATATGGTGCATAAGCTGTAAAGAGCTTGAGTACGTATTGTTTTCTACGTTCTTGTAACTTTGCCTCCTACGAACGAAGACGACGCCCAAGTTGCAGAAATCAAGTACTAAGTACTTGGAAAGGTTGACCTACCACTCTTCTCTCTATTCGAATAATATCAACTTTGAAACGAAATACCTGTCTAAGCCTCCAGTCCCTCGTTTCTGTGAGCAACAATCGAAAGTTCTCTGATTCAAATAAGCAAGCTCCACCGCAATGTAGAATTTTCCCGAATTCCCCCGTTTATTGCTCCACATTGACAGTTTTTCTCCGGGGATGACAAGGTATTGGTAGGCGATGCACGCCTCAGACATCTTGGCGAGGTAAGAAGCGAGGTTTCTGTGGGCGGACTTTAAGGAGAAGACAAAGGTATAAAAGCTAGCTAGAAGCTGGGATAAATTCCGCACTCGAACAATCAACAGTAGTCGTTCAAGTTCTCTTCACCACTCACTCATTCACTCATCATGCAGTACAAACTCGCCTTAGTCTCCGCCGCTCTTGCTACCTTTGCGCTCGCCGCACCTCAGGCTGCCACTGCCCCTGCCACTGCCCCCGCTCCGCCTGCAAAAAACCTGCACCACTGGCTCCGTGCAGTGCTGCCAGAGCACCCAAACTGCCAGCGAAGCTGCAGCAGACCCCATCACCAAGTCGCTTCTTGGGCTCGTTGGTGTTACAGTTGGCGACATAACTGGTCTTGTCGGGCTTACTTGCTCCGGCGTTAACGTTGCTGGAGGCGGAACTTGGTAAGATACTTTCTGAACCATACAATTGTTCAAGCTTGATACTCACGATGGTCTTTGTAGCGATGCGCAAGCTGTCTGCTGTAAAGACAACTCAACTGGTGATATGAAGAACCTTCGTGATTCTATAGCATTACTGACTAAATCTTTACAGGTGGTCTCATCTCCGTTGGTTGCGCTCCTGTTACTCTCTGAATTTGAGCAAACGAGATTCCCGACAGTTGATGACCGTAGTTGGACTGTATACCAGTTGTATTCGTTCATATGTAACTCCTCTGTATACCCGGGTTTCCACTGCCAGTCTACCACATTCTCTTTGAATATACATCTTTTGACTTTCAGACGCGGGTCTTTCCGCGTGTTAGCAATGATTTTGTAGTTTTCGTCGCAAACCGACCTGGAACTCCGTAAGAGGTCATTCATCCCCGTAAAAGAACATGTTCAAAGAGTGACTGCGATTTATTCATCGATTCGGTCAGACTCTCGCCCTTTCGGCAAGCGATACTAATCACGTTGTTCTAAATATTCATGAGAATTAGGGTAGAATGGCTAAGAAGGCCTTCAAAGTACTCTTGAATGAGGACTCCCTGCTTTGACATCAGCGCAATACTTTCTCCACTTCTCAAACCCTCCATAGGCCTTCATGCTCTTGCAGCTGATTCTTTGACCCAGTTCCCAATCGAGGCCGCAAGTACCGTCACTAAATCTACGGATAGACGGAATTATGGGGTCTTGAAGCTTTCCGGTAGCGGAAAAAAAGTCGAAATATATGATGCCATCGTAGGAAAGGAGTCTAGTGATGAAAGTGTCGATGAAAGGGTATTGGAATCAAAGACGGGGCCGAAGGAATAGGGGAGCTCTTTGGGAAGAGATTCGACTTGCCACGAACTCGTATTCTGAGAGACTGGTAGAAGCGGTTCAGGAATTCAAACTACAGCTGAAAGCCAGAAATAGGATGCGGTAGAACGATCACAATGAGAATAAGAGATGCTTATTTCGAGGCGCCGTTCTCAAGCCAACTGTCCTCCTAGAAAGAGGTAGATAGTTCATCGTGGTAGAATGCTAGATCTCAAGAGTTTAACTTTCCTTCCTCCAAGTCTCCCAGTGAGCCAGTGACGGAAGAGAGGACGGAATGAAAGACGCCAGTCGTATTGACCGAGATATTGTGATATTGGTGGATGCTGGTGCCAGCTCGTAGATTGTGTACAGAGGTCCAGCGAGACTGGTAGTCGCTTCACCTGAGTTTAAAGTTGTTAACTGGATAAAAAGGTACGTACTATTACTTGCCAGCCTTTGTTACCAGAGTGACAGAGAGCAGCCGAAATAGGATATGAGTTGAAAAGGGCAAACCCATCGCCAGTTGCCTTGATAGATCTTACTATGGCGATTAAGTTCTCGGGGTCGATGGTTAAGTGAGCTGGATCGTTTTGCGGCGGCGGGAAGGCATTTTCGGATGCTGATACGGGTGATTTGATGGCGTTCAAGTCCTCGTTGAACGTACGTTGAACATGGACAGGAATTAGACGGAATTAGAACAAAAGTAAGTAAGAGCAAAGTTTGGACGCCCGATTTAGCGCTTACTAAGAAGTTACTTTGATGAAGAGACAACGTCACGTGATAACAGTTTCCTCGAAGTCGAAGTTTAGCCTAGCTAGCTAGTCTTTTGAGAAGAGAATACTCGTTCTCATATAAAGCCTAGTAGCAAGGGTTTGATGAACCCTCGTGTTCGATTTTTTCAAACTCCGATCCCTCGCCGTGCTGTTGCCGGTCCCTAGTAATCATAGCATCGTAATAATCAATGCTGATAAGCTGATAAGATCATTGCCTCATACAGTAGAAAATACATTTCCGTTCACCTACTTTGAAACAATGAGTTCAGATACTGAAATGTCAATCTCTGATGACGACTCGTCGACTCGTAATAATTCTACACACACAGCTGGACCTTCTTCTACCCCTGGCCAACCCGCACCCACACCAACTGGAAGCTACGTTTTTTACGGGTACCCCTATCCGTATCCACCACAGACACCAGTCCCTGGCCATCATCCGCCGCAGACACCAGTTCCAGCCCATCTATCTAATACATCAACGACACTCCCACTTCATTTTCCTCCCCAACCGCTGTCCTCCCAAAAACCTCGCTCCCAAGCTTCTGCCTCTGGATTTAGTGGTGACACGGTGCACGAGCCCACGTGAGGTCGGCAGCCACACGGCACTACACGGCAAAGGCGCGGCATCGAACACGAGGGTTCATCAAACCCTTGCTACAAGGCTAGTCGAAGTTTAGTTTTGTCTACCTTCTACTGATGTGTCGAGAGCCTACCAGTACTGAGACGCGTTTATGGCAACCTCATGAAGAAGACTTTCGCTGCACAAGCCACCCAATGCTTTATGATGGATACCTCACATTCAATCACTAGAACTCCTTGAACTTTGAAGGACAGATGGAGGAACTTGCCGTTCTGACAATAGCAGTCGGAGAATAGATGAGGGCAAGCAGTAACCGGAACCGTCTGCCTTAGCGAAGCTGCTAATATTCAATATTCAAGAGGTACCGGTACGCCCTTGTCCGTTCACGCCACTGGATAGACACTGATGCACTGATATTTTCTGCGTCACAATAGGTCCTAGATGCGCTTTTGTTCACCCATGCCTGTACCGAACAAACCCGCGGCTCCTTCGACTGAACTTTCGCCAACCGAGCGAGTCATCTTTTTGCTACTCGCTATCGGACCATCCAAACACGAAGAAGACACCATTTATGCACTTCAACAACTTGCTCAAATGAATGTAGCGAAATAAGGTCTCAACTCGATGATGATCGATGATCAATGATGGCAGGTCTCTGAGAAGTCGTCTTACCCCAACGAGAGCTCTCTCGCCCGAGGTATAGACCCAATCTAGGATGTTCCGTTCTTTCAACATAGACATGCGGCTGGTTGATATACCTTTTCGCTTGCGAAGTACGACTCCTTGCGACTATCACTGCGTCTGCTGACCTCCTCATTTGTGTTCAGGTGTGTGGTGAGAGAAGAAGTGGGTATCGATAAAAATAGTATGTCATTATCAGGAAACTGGCAGAAAAGACAGCTAATCACTCAACCTTCACGACGGGCTCCTGAACAGCTCAACATTCCAGCCTCATTTCGTCTATTATCAAGAAAGACGTGCAGGCGGGGATGATCGTGGATTGTTAATCGATACGCGGGAAAACTCAATTTGTGGCAAAGACATTCCATTCTCGATTGCCTCCCCTATCTTTCGAGCTCCAAGGCTCCGGTGTATGCGACCAAGCTAGAATATTGTCTATGCCTGCCTTTGGCGCACAAAGCAGAGCTAGGAGATCTAGCGACTAAATTTTGCAGCTTCGTGTCCTAACTTGAACTTTCTATCTGCAGGCCAGTACAGGATAGTATCGATAGCCAGTTAGATACTCCCACTGTCACCGAAGATCAACGGCCCTCGTTATTTCGCTTCCAAGAGCCGTGAAAATCACACCTACATCTCCATTGGTAATAGTAAGGCGCTCTGTCAGCGGTCTCTTTTGCCACATATTCGGGACAACTTTCCTCTCATGTTGTTGATTATACCGTATGTTGGAGTTTACATTCCCTATATCCTAATATGATGTTTTGAGAATGTAGACATATATGGTCTTCTAGCCCCTTCTATTCTCCTGCGAACCGGCGCATGCTCAAGTACAATGAAACTAGGTAACTGAGTTGTGTGTTATGTTCCTCCTGAATATCAGTGTATTCCAGCAAAGGATCGAGGCTACTAGGGTATTCAGCAAAGGATCGAGAGCTTCCACCGAGTATGATGAAGAGAAAAATCATTGGGAGGATGCCTCGAATACCTTTGCAAGAGAGGTATCTTGGAGTGAGTTGTGTGGCGGACACAAAAAAAAAAGTATAAAAAGCTAGTCCAATGTTAGGAGGAATTTCTCACCCGAATAACTAAATCTCGTTGTTTCACTACTCACACTCACCATGCAATTCAAACTTGCTCTTGTCTCCTTTGCTGTTGCTACTCTTGCACTCCCCTCACCCACTCCTCGCAATGAGGCCGCCGGTGACTGTAGTACTGGTGACACTCAGTGCTGTGAACAGGTCATAACTACTATCGCTGAAATTTTATCCGACCCTCGCTTCCAAGCTCTCATCCCTGGTGCGCTTACGTTACTTACCGATGCTTCCACTGAGGTGGTGCCTGAACTTGCCGACCTTTTCGGCGTTACCTGCTCCAGCATTGACGTTGCTGGCGGAGGCACCTGGTAAGCCATGTTTCAATCTCACCAAAGCTAGTAATACTCATGACTGTCTTGGTAGCAATCAACTACCTGTCTGCTGCGACGCCAACGACCTTGGTAATATGAAGGATATTCATGATTTTATGACACAATTACTAACTGAAACTCTACAGGTGGTGCTATTTCCATCAACTGTGTTCCCATGACCCTTTGAGTCTGAAAAACGGCGACTCCCGGCGGCTCACTCTGTTGTAACAGTTGCATCTGTTCTTATGTGCCCCCTTTACCTTGAGGCAGTATCTCCGGGACTAGTATACTCTGAGATTCTTACGCAGTGTCGGAAATGTCCATGGTTGTCGCAGTACTGGTTTCATAGTTTTCGTGCTTGCTGAAAAATGTGTTGTGAAAATAGATAGAAATTCTTGTATGAGCCTGAGTATGATAGTTTTTGGATGTACAAAAGTTGATGACATTCTGTGTACCGTGCAGTATGTATGCAGACTCACTCAAAGTAAACTGTTTTGAGAAGGCGTCCGGTAAAGTACGCTTCAATTGACCTGATCGGCGCGAACCTTTCCACATCAGTGCGGATTATCCCTTGGCGTGATAACTGTTTGCTGAAAATCAGTATGGTATACTCAGGGTAGCGCTGATATTTGTATAGTTCAATATGCAAAGCCACTCAAAGTATTCAAGACAGCCCAAGAGAAAGTGTCTCGTAAACTACGCTTTGACCTTCGACGGCCCGAACCTTTCAATTAACGTCAATGGAAGATTATACTACCAATGGACCGCGACAAAGGTCAAACAAGAGCATGTATTGTTTTCTACTAAAAAATCCCACTCTTACTACACGATGCCCGTCGGCAATAGTGAGGCGTTCTGCTAATTTCTATAGAGACTCTGAGATCTGCTCTCGAGTTGTTTCATTGGTTACTTGTTGCTAAGCATACTATGTTAAGGTTTTACGTGTCCGATTTCCTGATATGGTGCATAAGCTGTAAAGAGCTTGAGTACGTATTGTTTTCTACGTTCTTGTGACTTTGCCTGCTACGAACGGAGACGATGCCCAAGTTGCAGAAATCAAGTACTTGAAAGGTTGACCTACCAGTCTTCTCTCTATTCGAATAATATTAAATTCGAAACGAAATACCCGTCTAAACCTCCAGTCCCTCGTTTCTGTGAGCAACAATCGAAAGTTCTCTGATTCAAATAAGCTCCACCGCAATGTAGAATTTTCCCGAATCCCCCCGTTTATTGCTCCACATTGACAGTTATTCTCCGGGGATGACAAGGTATTGGTAGGCGATGCACGCCTCAGACGTCTTGGCGAGGTAAGAAGCGAGGTTTCTGTGGGCGGACTTTAAGGAGAAGACAAAGGTATAAAAGCTAGCTCGAAGCTGGGATAAATTCCGCACTCGAACAATCAACAGTAGTCGTTCAAGTTCTTTTCACCACTCACTCATTCACTCATCATGCAGTACAAACTCGCCTTAGTCTCCGCCGCTCTTGCTACCTTTGCGCTCGCCGCACCTCAGGCTGCCACTGCCCCTGCCACTGCCCCCGCTCCGCCTGCAAAAACCTGCACCACTGGCTCCGTGCAGTGCTGCCAGAGCACCCAAACTGCCAGCGAAGCTGCAGCAGACCCCATCACCAAGTCGCTTCTTGGGCTCGTTGGTGTTACCGTTGGCGACGTGACTGGCCTCGTCGGACTTACTTGCTCCGGCGTTAACGTTGCTGGAGGCGGAACTTGGTAAGATACTTTCTGAACCATACAATTGTTCAAGCTTGATACTCACGATGGTCTTTGTAGCGATGCGCAAGCTGTCTGCTGTAAAGACAACTCAACCGGTGATATGAAGAACCTTCGTGATTCTATAGCATTACTGACTAAAGCTTTCCAGGTGGTCTCATCTCTGTCGGTTGCGCCCCTGTTACTCTCTAAATTTGAACAAACGAGACTCCCGACGGTTGATGAGCATAGTTGGACTGTATACCAGTTGTATTCGTTCATATGTAACTCCTCTGTATATCCGCGTTTCCACTGCCAGTCTACCACATTCTCTCTGAATATACATCTTTTGACTTTCAGGCGCCGATGTTTGTGTTAGCAATGATTTCGGAGTTTTCGTCGCAAGACCGACCTGAAACTCCTCATGAGGATATTAGTTTCGAATGTTTCTAAAAGCGTTCGGTAAGCTACACTTTGACCTAGGGATCGGTATGGACCTTTCCATGGGTTGGGCGTTGGGTTTAACCTTTACAGTAGGTTGAAGGTGAGGCAGCCTCGAGCCCAGCAAAGGAAGTCCTATCATCCTCATAAAAGAACAACATGAGTAACTGCATCGTAACTGCAATTTATTCATCGATTGGGTCAGACTCTCGCCCTTTCGACAAGCGATATTGATTACACTGTTCTGAATATTCGTAAGAACTAGAGTAGAATGGCTAACAGGGCTTTCAAAGTACCTTGTACTTTTAAATGACGACTCCCCGTTTTGACATCGGCGCAATACTTTTCTCCGCTTCTCAAACCTGCCAAAGGCCTTCCTGCTCTTGCAGCTGATTCTTGAGCGCAACTCCCAATCGAGGCAACAAGTACCGTCAATGAATCCACGGATAGACGGAATTGTAGTGTCTTGAAGCTCTCCGGTAGCGGTAAAAAAGTCGAAATATATGATGCCGTCGTAGGAAGGAGTCTAGTGATGAAAGTGTTGATGAAAGGGTATTATAATAGAAGACTGGGTCGGAGGAGATAATGGAGCTGTTAGAGAAGAGATTTGACCTGCTACGAACTCGTATTCCGATTGATTGGTGGAAGCGGTTCGGGGACAAAGTACAGCTGAATCAGAAATCGAACGCGGTAGAACGATCTCAATGGGAATAATGAGATGTATATTTCGAGCCAAATGTCCTGAGTAGATAGTTCGTCGTGACAGAGTGCTAGATCTCAAGGGATTAGCTCTCCTTCATCCAAGTTTCCCGGTGAGCCAGTGACGGAAGAGAGGATGGAATGAAAAACGCCATTCGTAATGACCTAGATATTGCGATGTTGGTGGATGCTGGTGCCAGCTCGCAAATTGTGTGCGGAGGTCCAGCGCGATTCAAGTAGTCGCTTCACCTAAATTTAAAGTTATTAACTGAATAACAAGGTACGCACACGAGATTACTTGCCAGCCTTTGTTACCACAGTTGTAACCTATTTAGAGCGGAAGAGAACAGCTGAAATAAGATGAGTTGTAAAGAGTAAACTTCCACCCACCGCCAGCCGCCTTGATAGATCATAGCGATTAGGTTCTCGGGGTTGACGTTGATGCATCGATGCTTACTGTAAGCGAGCTGGATCGTTTTGCGACTGCGGGAAGGTGTTTTCGGATGGTGATATGGGAGATTGCTGGCTTTCATCTCCTCGTTTGACATGGACAGGAATTACGAAGTACATAAAACAAAAGTAAGAGCCTTTAAAAATTCTTTTTCGGACGATTTAGCGCGACAGAGTCACGTGGTAAAGTTATTCTTCTTTCATGTCGATGTGTTACGAGATTCGAGAACCTAGAAGACTTTCACTGCACAAGCCACCGATGCTTTATCGTGGATAGCTCGCATTCAATATCAGTAGATAAACTCCTTGAAGGACGCTCGCTCAACATTCAAGAACTTACCATTCTGACAAATTGGACCCAGGAAGGTGGAGGGAAAGTAGCAATCGTTTGCGTTAGTGAAGTAGCTAACATTCAGGCCTTCAGGAGGTGCGTTCTTGCTATTTCTTGTCAGATTGACACTGATGACCTCCGTGCGCAATCAGTCTTACATAGGATACGCTTTTATTCACCAAACAAACCCGAGGTTCCTTCAACTAAAACTTTCGCCAGCCGGGCGAATTATTTAACTCCGCGTCAGCTTTTTGCTACTCACTACCGGACCATCCAAACACGAAGAAGACCCCGTTTATGCACTTCAACAATTTACACAAGCGTAGCGAAAGAAGGTTTCAACTCGATGATGACGACAGGTCCCTGAGAGGCCATCTTGCCTCAATGAAAGCTCTCCTGCCCGAGGTATAGGAACCTCAACTGTTCATGCTCTTTGCAGCTGACTGACTTTACTCGGGAAAGTACAATTCCTTGCGACGTCACTGCATCTGCTGACCTCTTCGTTTGTGTTCAGGTGTCAAATTATATGCGATGTGGAAAGAAGTGTCTTTCGATAGATATCAACATACATGTGTATATACTATGATTGGTATGTCTGCTTGATACCATATACAGGAAACTGAAGTAGCGAAGTAAATCGATCAACCTTCTTTCCATGACTGGTTCATCAGCAGTTCCGGCCCCATTTCGCACCTATCTACTATCAAGAAAGATGCATAGACGGGGGTTGTTCATATATGTACGGGGAAATTCAATTTGCACTCCGTTCTTGCTAGCCTCGTCTATCTTACAAGTTCCAAGGCTTTTATATGCAACCAAACTGATGAAACTGTCTATGCCATGTACATCGAGGACGAAGCGTAGCTGCTGGAGATCTCGTGACTAGATTCTGCAGCGTTTGAATCTACCCGCATGGCAGTACAGGATATCGATAGGCAGTTAGATGCACTCACTGTCACCGAAGATCAATGGCCGCTCTCGTTATCCCGCTTTCAAGAGCGATAAAAAGTCACACCTACGTCATCTCCGTCGGTAATTGTAAGGCGTTCTGTCAAAGTCTACACATTCTGACGAGCTCTTTTCGCAAGATCTTCAGAACAACTTGCCTCATGTTGTTGATCATACCACTTACTGAAGTCTACGTTCCCTATCTCCTAATATGGTGCATCGACTGTATGCTTAAATTGAGATATATATGGTCTTCTAACCCCTTCTAGCCCCTGCGAACAAGCGCATGCTCAGGTACACGACGAAACTAGGTAAATGACCTGTCTGTTATTTTTCCCTTGAATTGCAGTGCCTTTCAGCAAAGTATCAGTTCAGTTCCTCGTTTTTTTTTTGTGGAGTGACTCCCCGGAACCAAAAAAGACTCCACTTCAACATTCGAGTTCTCCCGTTTTTTTT
The DNA here is from genome assembly GCA_015501585.1 of Rhodocollybia butyracea. NCBI lineage: Eukaryota > Fungi > Basidiomycota > Agaricomycetes > Agaricales > Omphalotaceae > Rhodocollybia > Rhodocollybia butyracea. The sequence continues at coordinate 105,009 of JADNRY010000131.1, read as the reverse complement.
TCATTCCGACAGCTTTTCCACCAGATATGACGAGGACTGGGTCATCGAGAAGAAGGATTGAGGCTAATAGGCTAAGTGTGGTGAGTTGTGTGGCGGAGAAAAAAAGTATAAAAGCTAGTCCAATGTTGAGAGGATTTCTTCACTCGAATAACTAACACTCGTCGTTCAAGTAATCTTCACTACTCATCATGCAGTTCAAACTCGCTTTTGTCTCCGTCGCTCTTGCTACTCTTGCGCTCGCCTCACCCGCTCCTCGCAATGAGCCCGCTAGTAGCTGCTCAACTGGTTCCGTCCAGTGCTGCACCAGCACTCAAACTACCACCCAAGCTGCATCCAACCCCGGCGTCCTTGCTTTGCTTGGGCTCCTTGGCGTAACTCTCAGTCAAGTCACTGGTCTCATTGGGCTTACTTGCTCCAGCGTTAACGTTGCTGGCGGAGGCACTTGGTAAGTCATTTTTCGCTCATACTCTCCAAAGCTTGATACTCATCGTGGCCTCCATAGCACTTCTCAAGCTGTCTGCTGCACAGACAACTCCGTTGGTAATATGAGAGATATTTATGATCTTATGACCCAATTACTAACTGAAACTCTACAGGTGGTCTTATCTCCATCGGCTGTGCTCCCGTTACTCTCTGAGTCTGAACAACGGCGACTCCCGACGGCTCACTCAGTGTTGTGTCAGTTGCATCCGTTCTTATGTGACTCCTTTGCCTTGAAGCAGTGTCTCTGGGAGTGGTATACTCTGAGGATTTTACGAGGTGTCGGAAATGTCTTTAGTTGTCGCGGTACTGGTTTCATGGTCATGGTTTTCTTGCTTGCTGAAAAATGTGTTCTGGAAAAGATCGGTATATCTAGGAATTACTGTATGAGTATGATAGTTTTTGGATATACTAAATTTGATGACACTCTGTACTATGCAATATGCAGACTCACTCAACGTAAATTGTTTGAGGAGGCGTCCGGTAAAGTACGCTTTGACCTTTGATCGGCCCGAGTCTTCCCATCACTTGGTTTCGAACTTGAAGATTATCCACCTGTCCTTAGCGTGATACTGGTCGCTGAAAAGTATACTCGGGGTGGTGTTAGTACATGTGCGGCTCAGTATGCAAAGCCTTTCAAAGCAAATCATTCAAGAAAGCTAAGAGAAAGTGTCCGATAAAGTCTAGACTACGTTTTAGCCTTCGACGGCCCGAATCGTTCCATTACCGATTACTTATCTACATAGATAGCTCCGATAAACTACTAATAAACCACGACAGAATTCAAGGCGCTGAACAGCAAGGGAGAGGTCTAACCATGCAATGGTCATGATCTAGAGACAACGCGGAGTCATGACCGAAAGGGAAAGTGTTCCCAGAATCTAGCCCCGATGGATTGAGACAAAGGAGCACCTAGCTTTCCCAGTAAATCCTATCCTTCCTGCAATGAGCTCAAACACAAAGGTCTTGGGATGGAGCATGTTGAATAGAATAGGTTGATAGGCATGGATCATGCACACATTACCATCAACTACTACCTAAAATTTTGGGGTATTCTGTACGAAACTGGCTTGTTTACTTATCCTATACTTTAAATTCGGTCGGGGCGCTTAAATTTGATTGGTAATAGTGACTAAGCAGCTCTGGCCGCGCAGCGGCTGCCGGTAGAACCGGATCCGTGTAAATCGCCGCGCAGCGGCTCTGTACTGCAAATAGTACCGTATAAACCTGTATGTTCAGATATTACTGTAGATGTTTGTAGATCTTAATACTCTGAGCAAGGTAAGTAAATGATACTGAATTTGATTTGTACAACTTAATTTTCTGGATAACACGATAAGTCACCCAGCATCATCATGAAATGAAAGAAGGCGGGAAACATACTTTCCGGAATCTGCTTCCTAACAATCTATTTTGCAGATTTCCTGCAGGTGTAGATGTCGCAGATCCATACGGTCCGGGCTGGAGGATAGAAGTCCCGCCCCTGCGTTCGACCTCAGGATAAGTATTCGGGTAATACTACATCCTTTCGTTTACTTTATTCCTCGATCATTCTTTATTTTTGATCCATTATTTTCATGTTCTAACTGTATTCCGAGCTACCGTATTTAACTTAGAATAGTTACGATGTTGCACCCCAGTTGTTTCACTCGACATTGTACCTGGGATATCACTAAGTAGTTTTACAATAGATCCTGCTGCCTGGATTCTAACCAGATCCCCAAAAGGCCTCTCTCCCTGATCATCAACAAAAGCCAGACTTTTCAAGTTGTTTTTGGTCTCCTTGGCTTTTTCAGCAACTCATAAGTAGTAGATTGAATTGCTTCAAAAATTCAACCCTTGAAACTTGGCTTTTGGAACTCCCCTGTAGTAGCTATCACCAAAACAGTTGAATTTTTGTGAGATACAACTGAGGGTTGATAGGTTGATAATCTTCAATTGCGGTACCATTTGGCTGCCATCACTCAGTAATGGGTGTCCCATACAACAAGTCTGATAGTCCGAGTAGCACTAATCCTCTGCATGCATTTTAGCAGGATGTTATCTTTTCACTCCAGAATCAAGCTTGGCTAGGGTGAGTATGCCATATGGCCACCAATTTGTACTCTTCTGGATTGGTAAAGCCAAGTTACTTATGTATGCCAGATGTAAGTATGCTCATCTTTTACTTATTTCCAACAAATTTCTCTGCCACAGCAGACTCCAGAGTGGGCTGGGTGCATTTATGGCTCACAGGTGCAGTGCAATGTGTGTTGCATGTACATCCGACAGAACCCAGGTGTTCCAGGTTCAATGGTACCACCATCACCTCCTTCCTTCCTCTCCGTGACGTAGTCACGGGTCATAAGCTTGTTTAAGATTAACTTAAATACTGGGACCCCTTTAGCTAGCACTTTAGTCTTTCTAACAAACAGTATTGTCGGACTGTTTTGCCTGAATTTAAAGTTGTTAACTGGATAGAAGGTACACACACGATATTACTTGCCAGCCTTTTTTACCACAGTAAAAGCCTGTTTAGAGATCACTATAGCCTACTATAAGCAGCGATAGTAAATATTAAGTTCTCGGGGTCGATGTTGAGTAAGCACTGTGCTGGATCGTTTTGCGGCAGCGGGAAGGCGTTTTTGGGTGCTGATACGGGAAATTTGATGGCGTTCAAGTCCTCGTTTGACGTGTGAAAAATTTAGGAATTACACAGAATAAACCTCCTTCGACTACCCGTTTCGAAGGACACTCGATTTAGCGCTTACTTAAAGCGACTGTGTCACGTGATAACATTTCGTCAACGTCGACTCCTTTGTCAAATCAACACTACTCTCTACTTATGTAGCGGGAACCTACTGTCACTGAAACGGCTCTTTATATGTATGGAAACCTCATGGAGAAGACTTTCACTGCCAATGCTTTACAGCTGTATCGTGGATGGCATTCAAGATCACTAGAATTCGTTGAAGGACGCCGTTCTGACAATGGCAATCGGAAGATGGATGTGGGCAAGCAGTAACCGTCTGCCTTAGTAGTAGCTAATATGGGCCCGGTACGCCCTTGTTCTTTTAAATCTTCGCCAGATACTAATAAACCCTGATGTCCTCTGTGCGTCACCATAGAATAGGTTTTTCCTCACTCATGCTTCTACCAACCAAGCCGAAATTCCTTCAACTGAAACTTTCGCCAGCCGAGCGAATCATCTCAACGTCAACTTTTTGCTACTCGCTATCGGACCATCCAAACACGGAGAAGGCACCATTTATGCACTTCGGCAACTTACCCAAGTGTCGCGAACGAAGGTTTCAACTCGATGATGACAGCAGGTCCCCTGCAAAGCCATCTCGTCTCAACGAGAGCTCTCTCGCGCGAGGTATAGGGACCTAGGATGTTCTGTTCTTTCAACATAGACATGCGGCTGGCTGACATACCTTTACACTCGGAAAGTACAACTCCTTGCGAATCTCACAGCGTCTGCTGACCTCTTCATTTGTTTCAAGTGTCAGCCAATCAACCTTCTTTCAATGACTGCCTCCTCAGCAGTTCAACGCCCCAGCCTCATTTCGTACCTATCTACTTTCAAGAAAGACGTGTTGGCGGGGATGATCGCGTATTATTAATAGTAGGTGGGGATGATCATGGATTGTTAATAGATGTACGGGAAATTTCAATTTGTGGCAAAGACACTCCGTTCTCGCTCGTCTCCAAGTTCCAACACTTTTGTTTCTGCAACCAAACTCATGAAAACTGTCTATGCCTGTCTTTGGCATGTACATAGAGCATTGAAGCGGAGCTAGGAGGTCTAGCGACCAAATTCTGCAGTCTCATGTCCTAACTTGAATCTACCCGCATGGCAGTACAGGATAGTATCGATAGCCAGTTAGGTACTCTCACTGTCACCGAAGATCAGTGGCCCTTGTTATTCCGCTTCCAAGAGCCGTGAAAATCACACCTACGCCCCCATCGGTAATACTTAGTAAGGCGCTCTGTCAGCGTCTATACACATTCTAATGGACTCTTTTTTTGCCGCGTCTTCAGAACGACTTTCCGCTCATGTTGTTGATTATACCGTATGTTGAAGTTTATCTCCTAATACGGTGTTTCGAATACATGGTCTTCTATACCCTTCTATCCCCCTGCGAACCGGCGCATGCTCAGGTACGACGAAACTAGGTAACTGAGCTGTCTGTTATTTTCCCCTTAAATATCGGTGCCTTTCAGCAAAGGATCGAGTCACGGCTACTAGGGTATTCAGGAAAGGATCGAGGCTAGTCACAGCTTTCCATCGAGTATGTCGAAGAGAAAGGACATTGGGAGGATGCCTCGAATACCTGGGTATAAGGCTGGGTAAGAGAGGTATCTTGGGTTGAGTTGTGTGACAGACCAAAAAAAGTATAAAAGCTAGTCCAATGTTGGGAGGAATTCCTCACTCGAATAACTAACCCTTGTCATTCAAGTAATCTTCATTACTCGCCATGCAGTTCAAACTTGCTCTTGTCTCCTTCGCTCTTGCTACTCTTGCACTTGCCTCACCCGCTCCTCGCAATGAGCCCGCCAGTGACTGTAGCACTGGTGATGTCCAGTGCTGCTCCAGTGTCCTAACTCCTGCACAGGCTGAGGCGGACGTCCCTGATTATGAGGAGCTCCTTTGGCTCCTTGGGTAACCATCAGTGGTGTTACTGGTCTCGTCGGTCTTACCTGCTCCGGTATTAATGTTGCTGGTGGAGGCACCTGGTAAGCTATGTTCCAGTCATACTCACCAACGCTTAATACTCATGACTCTCTTTGTAGCAACCAGCAAGCTGTCTGCTGCACAGACAACTCCGTTGGTAATATAAAGGATATTCATGATTTTATGACACAATTACTAACTGAAACTCTACAGGTGTCTTATCTCCATCGGCTGTGCTCCCATTACCCTCTGAGTCTGAACAACGGCGACTCCCGACGGCTCTACAGGAGTTGCATATGTTCTTATGTGACTCCCTTTCCTTGACGCAGTGTCTCTGGGAATCTTATGAGGTGTCGGAAAAGTCTTTGGTTCTCGCAGTACTGGTTTTATGGTTTTCATGCTTGCTGAAAAATGTGCTGTGAAAATAAATAGGAATTCTTGTATGAATATGATAGTTTTTGGATATACTAAAGTTGATGACAGAGTGTCTCGTGCAATATGCGGACTCACTGTTTGAGAAGGCGTCAGGTAGAGCACGCTTTGACCTTTGATCGGCCTGAACCTCTCCAGACTATCTAACATCAGTGTGGGTTATCTACCTGTCCTTAGCGTGATACTGTTTGCCGAAAATCGGTATGGTATACTCAAGGAAGCGTTAATATGCATATGGCTCAATATACAAAGCCATTCAAGGTGAAACATTCAGGGAAGCCAAGAGAAAGTGTCTGGTAAACTACGCTTTGGCCTTCGGCCCGACTGTAAGTATGGCGCATACTCACACGTGCTCTCGCACTGCCACTGTCCGTATATACAACGATTCGTACTTTAGACCACCATCCCAGATAACCTCGTATAACGACTACTACCATCACGTATTCTCCTGTTGCCTGAAGCCTAGCTTCGCCTCTAGAATATAATGTGGTCCTGTCAATGCGTGCATCCTTTCGTTAGTGTTCTGCCGGGACTGAACGACAGCCTTTCACCGACTCGTTCCATTAAGATTAATTATCTACCTGTACATGTAGATAGCTCCGCTAAATTACCAATAAACCGTGACAGAGGTTAAGGAACTGAACAGCAAAGGGAGAGGTCTAACCATGCAACAGCCATGATCTAGAGACATGAACGAGAGGGATGTTGTTCCTAGAACCTACTAAGCTCTGATGAATTGAGACGAAGGAGGACCAGCTTTCCGAACAGATCCTGCTATAATGGGCTCAAATTCAAAGCTCTTGAGATGGAGCTAGTCGAGTATCCAAGGTTGATAGGCATGAATGCAGACATTACCATCAGCAAAGTACTACCTAATTTTTTGGTGTATTCTGTACAAAATTGGCTTGTTCAATTTAGACTAGTTTAAATATTGGGGAGGGGATATAATGCTCCTCCTTAGCTAATACTTCACAAATTAGCGAAGTGGGTCGCCTCGCCGATGATCAAAACGGACAAGTATATACCTCCCCTATTGCGGAGGACATATTTATCATTAGTAGCCGCTGTAACCTGAGTAACATCGCCAGGCTTCTATTCTCCCTCCCGCGACAATGAGGGTACAGGAGTAGTGTACATGAAAGCAAGGAAAAATCAAGAACTTCATATGCGCTGACTTTTAACCTCTCGTGTACTTGCCGAAACTTGAAGCGCTAACAACTATCATCCTTTATCTTGGTGCAAATTCATACACAGTTCATTGAATTCACGATTCCCTTTCCCCAATAGACCCGTATAAGTACAAGACAACATGTACAGTGATACATAAACAATTAACTTCCAACGACAGATTCTTGAGTAGACAAATACCACGATGAATGGATGTTCAACGCTACGTAGAAAGAGTACAGCCTGTGGAGATGAGACCAGCTGCAGAGCTCCAGTCAGTACACTGATCATTAAGTCAATTGATTTTCTTCTTACTAAGGGCGTTAGCCACACAGCAGTATTCCAGAGCCGGAGCATCACTATGAAGACGTTGAGTACCAAGCTGGAACAAAGATATGGCTAAAAGAGACATACCAGGGGGAGGCACCTGCAAAACAATCAAGACCGATAAGCTGCGACGGCTCGTTATCGGCCAGTTCCACGGGGGAGACACCAATCAGGGCAAGGAGCCTGACGGTGGTGCCGTCGGCTGCGGCCTGGGTTGGAGTCTGGACAGAGTTGCAGCATTGGATTGGAGAGGCGCAGGTAGCGGAGCTACTGCGAGGAGTGGGGGAAGCTACTACGAGAGTAGCCAGAGCGGCAGCGACAAAAGTGTGTTTAAACTGCATCCTGAGTATTTTGTAGTAGAGGTGAAGAGTACTAGAACAACGGTTGCTAGTTGTACAAGTGAAGAGATCCTACCGACTTTGAGCTAACCTTTATACTCTTTTTCAGGTTCTTAGGGGCTGCTTGTTTGGGTTTGTCTCTTGCTTTGGGATATATGCAGCCGAAAGAATATTCCCGAATTTCTATTCCTCGTGCCTCAGTGTCACAGTGGTAATTTGGATCGAAGCTCGTACAAGAGATCCAAGGAAAATTTTACCCGACTTGGAAAAGTTCGCAGTCAGAGAAGCCGTTAACGAATATCACAACGTAGAAGCCCCAGATGAATTTTTGTTCCTTGATCTCGTATAATAGGACAGGGCTTGTTTAGTACTAGGTAGTAGTCGAAGGGAGTCGTCCAGTTGTTTAAGTATCCAAAATTTCGAGGACGGGTACAACCTAACTTGAAGATGCCTATTAAGCAAACAATGACTATTGGGGCTCATCGTACACAAGAGAAGAGGTTCGGAATTTGAGAGTATCTTGGTCTGCTGTTATACCTAACCCACACCCGTTCCTACAAGGCCAGGGAGTCCCAAATGATGATCAGTCCATCGAGGCATGTAGTTATATTACAAAACCGCGTAACACGGTACTCAAGGTCATATGGCAGAAAAGAGTCTATCGGCTTGGGCAGTTCAGACGATGTGAAAGTGAAAATGACAATCACATACCTCCTCCGGCTTACGCATAACCGGCTTACGCATAACCGGCTTACGCATAACCAAACCTAGTCCTTTATCCGAATCACAAAAGCCAATTCTTGAATGAGAATCTCTCGGTAGGGGAACAAGGCAATTTGATACCTTCGGACGGCAGCTCAAAAGATCAAGTGCCTCAGAAGCTGCGGCGCGGATATTTATTTATTGAAGAAAACTAATGTCAAGGCTGGTAGTCATTGATCATTTTCCAGGCAGGGCGTGGTAGAGCGCAAGTTGATCTCGACTTCGATTCCGATTCCGACTGCCAGTCACCTAAGAATGATAAATGACATGCTGCTTGACATTGGGACAGTTTACAGATAGATGTATCCTCCCGAATTATTGTGTAGCTGCTGAGAACGCTGAACCTAAAGAGGTTCGAGTATTTGAGTACACGTCAACGTCTACAAATCGAAAAAGATGCGCCGGCAGTTAAACTTGATTGTTGAAACTGTTAAGTACCGAAAGCATAGGACTTTAAGATCAAACACGGAGCAAATAAAGAGCAGAACACCATCCATACATGTTTGTGTTTCTTCCTGAACCTCGTAAGTGGTTACAGCTGCCAGCAGCAAACTAGCAGAAACAATGATTTTGTTCTTATAATAAATAAATAGGCTCCTTCCTTGATCTTCATGGCCTAATTCGCTTAGTAGAGTCCACACAGTCATGGGTTTCTCCACTGTAAAAACAGAGTAGCCTTCGGAGCCAGAGTCGTGTCTGGGGTGTATGTCGCAACAAGAGTGTCCCCAAGCTCGTTGACTCAAAAAGCGGCAGCGAAATTTGATTGTTGAAGCTGATAGATGAATTCTACCACGCCGAATCCTTTTATGATCCCAGTTCAAGTATGCACATGGAAAAAAGTCTGTATGAGAAACGAAGCAAACGGTGAACAAATTTGTCCTTGATACTGTGAAAAGTTTGCGTACCTTACTTTAGCTTCCTCGAATCAAGGTATTCGAAATCTCCATCTTATGGCATGCTACACTTTGCCAGGGGCAAAAACGGCAAGCAAAATCAAGGGAATGGCTCTGTGCTAACTCCCCGGAGGTACATAATAATGACTAGGAGAGATGCAGGAGATGCTGAGGGTAAGTTTGAGAAATGAAATGAAGGTGAAGGAATTCAAGGAGGATGCGATTCAGGAAGGAAGGAAGGAAGTGAATTACTCGGCACGGTCCAAGATCTGAACGCTGGAGTAGGGCACAGCGCTAGGCGCTATCTTATCTTAATCATTGTTTAGGTTTGCTTGCCAACGGCAGTAGATAGTCTATTAGGTATCGTACGTACACAAGTAATCAGCTACATTCACCTCGAGTATCACGCAACATCATAGTCTCAACCAGTCTATCTTGGTGACGAGAGCGATTCAAACCGACGTTATACGTCCAGACATTAGAACAGGTACAAAGTAAAAGACTCAGGACTTGCGGATACTCTGGCTGGAATACCGCGTGACAGCAGTGGACGTTTTGCAGTTAGAAGGTTCAGGACACCAGAAAACAGTCCATCAGAGGACTTCGAAGACATAGGAAACGACGTTCCGGTGGAGACACCGTCGAACTCACCTGTGAAAAAGACCACGACACAACCGCAAGGCCAGAAAACCCAGGTACAGCCGAAAAAACCTGAGCCACACAAAACAGGCACAATAGCGACTCAGAAAAAACCAACAAGGATGTCGAACGTCGTGCTAGTACGGTTCTCGGGAGATCCAGATGACCCTGTCCAACCCGCAACATTTTTGCAGAATCACGAAACGCGAATGATGGAGCTGGCGTTCGCCCGAACGGATTGGGTAGCAAACATAGAGCCATACCTTGAGCTAGACTCGAGGGCAGCAGAATGGTACAACACAACGTTTACAGCAGCCCAGCGAGGTGGCAGCTGGACCGACTTCAAAAAACTGTTCGACACCAAATTTCCTTCTCAGAAAAAAGAGAAAAAGTCCGCGAAAACATACCTGGAGCTGCTTGAGGAGGAGACGATTACCCACAAACTACTCTTGACAAAGAACATCGAAACCAACCAGCCATACCACAAGTACTGGGCTGACAAGTTGCTGCGCTTAGCAAAGGGTGCTGAAATCGAGAGCTCCAAGGTGCTGATCAGCACTATGTACAAGAATCTACCGTACGCGTTGAAAAGAGAGCTGGTAGATGAATTTGACAACTGGGAGAAATCCACGACGGCAATAAAGGATGTACGCATAGCAGTCGTAAAGGTGGAAGCCCAGCACGAGATTGACAGACTAAAGCCATTGGTTATACCAGAAACCCCACAAACGAAGCTCGCTAACACATTCGCTAACACAAGGATCAAAACTCCGCCATCTCCCTCACCGATGAGAGCCTATAATAAGCCTAGAGGAGGTGCGCCTGGTGCAGGCAGAGCCCGTCGAGTAATGACTGAGCTTGACGAGAAGGCAAAAGCAAGATTGAGGGCTGGGCTGGCGGCGAAGATACAGCACCCTGCGACGGCGGAAGGAAAGGAAAAGTGGAAGAGAGATCTGCAAGAGTGGGCAGCAGCACATGATTCCAGTCCGCTGAGCGAGACAACCATCCTCCCGTTACAACCCGGAACGATGCCAGTCTGCAGTGGCGAGTGCTTCAGATGTGGAGGACCCAGTCATGGCAGGGGTGCTACATGCCCTAGCCTGACGACTATCCCGAACGTGGAGAAGGACTGGCGTATGTTCTGCCAGAGAGAGTTGGGATGTATCAGAGCTGCAGGAGTAAACGTGGTTCAGCAGACTGGTGGGTCAATCTTTGATGGGATGACCGAGTCGGGAAATGGGGAAGGGTCAGAGATTTAGTCGGCGAACTCTCGACCCGTGAAAATACTGTTTGTGCGAATAGTGTAGAGGGCAATTTCTTGAAGCAATCTGATGTTCTTGATGTCTATGCGGTTCGTGACAACATAAGCCATGTTAGTACTCCATTTTTTGTTGAATTGGGGTTAAAAGATGATGGAGGAAAGAGTATGAAAGTAACAGAAGCAATGGTGGATGATGGTGCAATGGTGGCAGCAATGTCAACAGCAGCGTATGAGGAAGCTAAAATGGAGATCGGTGGGTGGAAGGCCTCGGCAAAGACATTCCGCATGGCAAACGGAACATTAGTACAAGGGGATGCAGCTTGGGAAGGAAGGATCTCTGTGGGGGATGTGGAAGTAGAAGGGACTTTTGAAGTCTTCGACAGTGGTGGAAGTTGGAAATTCTTGTTCAGTAAACCACTGCTCGAGAAATTCAAAGCAGTACATGACTATGGGAAAGGCTCGCTTCGAGTGGAGGATGACCGACAGCAAAAAAGAGAGATCTTCAATACAGGATTGGGAAAGGAGCTGGTAGTTGGAGTAAGGGCAATGTTGGGAGGGGATGAACAACGACCCAAATCAGAACATGAAGTTCCTAAGAAGAGCGCAGAACCAGCGGGCGGGGTTATTGTGGACTCGATAATCCCGCTGGATAGGCACGTACCAAGGAAGAATGAGAGGTGCAAGACACTCCTCAAACCAGAAATTGAAGAGGTTGAGGATGAAGATATAGAGAAGAGAAGAGCAAAACCTTGCCTGATGGAAGGGGAAGCAGTACTGGAGCATGAGGAAGAGTGGAACCGATGTATGGAGGAAACATGTGCAAGCTCAATGGGGGAAGTGACACACCCCCCTCGAGGGAAGTCCCAGCGATGAATCCACCTGACAGTAGCCCCAGTACTGACCCCGAGCATCTAGAAATTCCGACATCTGTCAATGCCATCTTTGACAAATTCATTGGATCCGATGGGCCCGAGGTAATACCGGAGGCATTGGACGGAACGAGTGACACAAGTCTGTTCACTCGTAACGAAGGAGCGGATGGAGCGTTTTGTCCTGCAAGGGTTCAGGAGATCCTGAGGCAAGTGAAGCTTGGACCGAACCTCTCAGCAGAACAGAAAACGAAAGTCGAGGCTTTGTTGACAGAATACGCTGACTGCTTTGCCCTCTCAGTGAGTGAAGTCAGACCAGTAAAAGGTGCCATTCATCAGTTGGACCTCCCAGAAGGCATTGAATTCTCTAAAAAAGTTCGTCAGAAGAGTCTAACACCCCCACAACGAGAATACCTCCATGGGAAGATAGACGAGCTCTTGGAAGCGGGGATCATCGAAAGGTGTAAACCAGATGAGGTGAAGTGTGTGTCACCAATGACACTGACGAGAAAAGTGCACGAAGGCCAAGGGCTGAGCATTGACGAGTTGAAACATCATTTGAATGATGAGTGTATAGCTGCAGGTTTACCAGAATGTTTTGACATGCCAACAAGACCAGAGGCTGTGCCGTTCATAACAGAATCAGAAAACAGACCGGCCAAGTGGCGTATATGTCAAAACTTCGCGCAGATCAACAAAGTAACAAAGATTGCGCCGATGCCACAAGGGAACATCAGGTCAAAACAACAAGCTCTGAGCGGACACAACTGGATTTGCCTGTTTGATTTTGCCTCGGGGTTCTATGCCTGTGAAGTTGCGGAGGAGTCACAACCATATACAGCGTTCTATGTAGATGGCAAAGGGTATTTCTGGTGCACAAAAATGCCCTTTGGCCTCACAGGTGCTCCATCAACATTCGCAGACATGACATCCTCTAACTTGGCAGATCTGATACGGGACCAGATCATGGAGCTGTTTGTTGACGATGGGGGATCAGCCACGATGACTTTGACGAAATGTTTGGGAAGCTGTCGCGTATCCTACAGAGGGTCCGGGAACGTGATCTTTCCCTGTCTGCAGGGAAATCAGAGTTCTTCATGTCTGAGGGAATCTTTGCGGGGGGAAAAATCAGCAAAGAAGGAGTCACAGCAGACCCAGCCAAGCTAACAGCGATAGTGGACTGGAGACAGCCTCAGGATGCTTTGAACCTGGCATCATTTGTTGGTCTCACAGGGCATTTCCGTGACTTAATTCGAAATTATGCGAGGATAGAAGGGCCGTTAAGGAACTTGTTAAAGTCGGTTCCACTACCACAGCACTACACAAAAACGACATACAGAAATGCCATGCGGTCCTTCAAGCTGGCAGATAAATGGAAGGAAGAGCACACTAGGTCATTCCTGGCTTTGAAGAAGGCTCTCGTGTCCGAGCCAGTGCTCAAAGCCCCAAAATGGGACGGTTCTAGTTTTATAGTCACCACTGATGGATGCAAGGAAGGGTTCGCAGCGGTGGTCGCACAGAGATTCGAAGTCGTACAGCCAAATGGGGTGACCACATACAAAGTACATCCTGTCGGGTTTGCATCAAAACGGACTTCAACATCAGAACAAAATTACAAACCTTTCCTTCTCGAGTTTGCGGCCCTCAAGTTTGGTCTGGATAAGTTCTCAGACATGATATGGGGATTCCCGGTCGAGGTGGAAACCGACTGCCAGGCCCTCAGAGATGTACTCATCAGCGAGAAGTTGAACCCAGCCCATGCCAGATGGAGAGACGGAATCTTAGCTCACCAAATAGTAGACACGCGCCATATACCCGGAAAGCTCAATGTAGTTGCGGACGGACTGAGCCGGATGTGGGAGGACCAGGAGAGGATGGCTGGGGATGGCAGCGAGTGGAGCGTGAATGAGGATTGGGAGGCAGTTACAGGATTGGTGAACGATGTGTTCGGCGTAGCAGAAGCAAGTCAGGTAATGACAACTGGTGCAGCCGGAAGCTGGGAGGCGTTGGAGAAGCGGTTTGAGGAAGAGTTGGTGTTTATAGAGGTCATAGAGGCCTTGAAAGTGCTTGAGAGCGACGCAGGCGAGGAGCTGAAACGGAAAGCAGCGCACAAGGCGCATTGTACATGGTGGAGAATGGCGACTGTGGAAAGTGGGCGGGAACGCACGGGTGAGAGATAGAGCAAAGGTAGAATGTGTCACGCGGAAGGAGGCAGTGGAACTAGCATGAAAAGAGCATGCGGAGGAAGGGCACTGGGGGAGAGACAAGGTAAAGCTAGCACTAATGGACCGCATCTGGAGTCCAAAACTAGACGGTTCGGTCATTACAGCAATCATGGATTGCGCAAAATGCAAGAACTTTGGTACACCTCACTTACATGCTCTCCTCAATCCAGTCACACGACGGCATCCATTCGAGCTCTTAGTAGGAGACTACCTGTCGATGTCAAAAGGAAAGGGGGGCTACAAGATGGTAGGACTTTACCTGGACACGTATTCACAACGGGCTTGGGCACACAAGTACAAGGTGGCCGGTTCAATGAAAACCACGAACGACAGTCTTGGTGTCATCTTTAACGGGTACATACCACCAGAGACATTCATGACCGATGGAGGTAGTCACTTCACGGGCAAAGAAGTTGATGCATTCTGCGAGAAATGGGGCGTGAAGCACCATGTGATCTCTGCATACTCACCATGGGTGAATGGCTTAGTGGAAGGTACGAATAAAATTCTCTTGCATGTGTTAAAACGGCTGTGTGCTCCGGAGTTAGGGGAGGATACGGACGAGTTCAAGAACATGTTATGGGACTCACTGCCGCAGCAGTGGCCGGAGCACCTGGACGAAGCATTGCGCATACTGAATAATCGGATCCTACCAGCATTCAGATTCACGCCGAATGAGTTAATGCTCGGGAAGGTGGTCAACACGGCAGAAACACCACTGGAGGATGCGACGTCAGTGTTACCTGCTCGGGACGTAGCGACGCAAGCAGCGTACGTAGCGCAACAGCAGCTGGATGGGTATAGCGAGATGGTTCGGCATGCAGTGAAGAGAAAGGAGGTGTTCAATCGAAGGCTGATGAGGAAGGAGGGGAAGGAGATGGTGTTCAGGAAGGGGGACTTGGTGCAGGTGTATAGAAACGACCTCGACTACACTTTCAAGTCAATACGGAAGATCGTGCCGAAATGGTCAAGACCCTACCGGGTTGTCAGTAGGAAGGTGAACTCGTACATCTTGGAAACAACAGAAGGCAAGTTAATAAACGGGAAGGAATTCGCGGCAAGGAGGTTACAGGAGTTCAGACCACGGGTGGGAACCAAACTAGAGGAAGAGCAGAAGGAGGTAATCCGGCAGAGAGAAGCAGAGGTTGAAGAATCGTAGGCGACAAGGGCGCCGCCATTTTTTAAGTGGGGGCACATGGAGTAGGGCACAGCGCTAGGCGCTATCTTATCTTAATCATTGTTTAGGTTTGCTTGCCAACGGCAGTAGATAGTCTATTAGGTATCGTACGTACACAAGTAATCAGCTACATTCACCTCGAGTATCACGCAACATCATAGTCTCAACCAGTCTAACGCTGGGGCAGCCGAAGCTCCCATGGTGCGGCACAAGCACCATGGTCTTCGGGCTGACTGCCATCAGACAGGGACGAGCTCGCAACTAGCACCAAAACTGCTGCTGTAGATCCCTGCCCAACGACAGCCACCAATTATTTACAGTACAGGCATTGTACATACTTATATACGGTGTTATGTATTTGTTACCTATGATGTTGACAGTTGCACTAATGATTGTGCATATATATATTGAGTGCGAACATAGAAGGGTATTTGAATCATATATTCTCAAATATCCATATTGCAATGATTGAGAAGGGAATTTGACATGAGACCAGATAGCCTACACATGCTGCTTTCTTTTTGTTTATTGTGTATCCACTGAGTCATACGGCATTAGGGTAATTTGCATTCTAAGAGTGCATGTTCAGCCTGAGGTGTTTCAACACTTCGCCAATAAGCTAAGCCATGGCTTTCTGGTGATGAAACAGATGGAAGTTTGTAGACTGTACTGTACGATGACGACCGTAAGTTCAGCCCTCTGGAGTGTTACGGGCAGGAATACGGAAGTGAATTACTCGGCACGGTCCAAGATCTGAAAATGACTAGAGCTCGGTGGACAAATGCGGCATAGGATATAAAGTCTTTTCTAAATCTCTACTAGTTCTCAAAAATGATATCACACGTGCGTCCTTGAAACAATGACAATCATCGATAAATTTGAGTGTCGAAAGATGATTAACAACCGATGCAAGATCCCAGTTCATGCGATTCGGAGATGAGAAGATGGAATGGTTGGTTAAGCTTCGAGAGAAGGCGATTGGATGAACGAAGAATTGCGATTGGCTTGAAAATGTCTAACGTCCAAATTTTGTGGGCGTTCGCCACTAACACATCTTGTTCGTTTCCCACTGATCGCCGGCCATCGGAGGTACCTGTGACTCTGCCTTCTCAGAACACCCGTACGGATCGTTAGTTGACATAAAGCTGTATAGCCGTAGATACTTGACACTTGAGCGCAGAGGACTCGGATTTTGCAGAGTGGCGTCTTGTCGTCCATGGTTGATGGCGCCTAATGGAACGTAGCATCTGGAAGGTATCCTGAAAGCGTAATGTCGCCAATTCAACTACAGTTTTCCGGTCCGCCTACTGCGTCGAAAGTCTGCGCTCAGAGCAGTCTCAGATGATGGTGGGTAATATGAAGCAATGTAGGACTGAGAACTTCGAAAATGTTTTTGGTTGAAAGTAACAGAGAAGTTAAAAGAGTCTCCTCTACGCAGACTCGTTATACCTCAATGATCCATATGGAAGTGTGTATGCGGATATGTTTGCGATTACTTAATCGGTACTGGTAGCGGCAAAGGCTACATGTTCGGGAGGCTTTCGTGATACCACCAATGTCCAGACCTTGATGGGATCAATTGTCAGGACTCAGTAAGTTTGGGTTCATGAATCGGGAGCAGGTACTATCTTTTTAGGCCGGGAAAAGATCGGATATTATATCTGCAAAACTTGGGTTGAACTATGGTGTTCATGGCAGCTCTGAGTGCTACAGAGCGCTCCAGAGCCAGTATCCTTGTGTTTGAAGCTATGGAATGAATATCAACTAAACAGCAACTGAACAGAACTGCTTTAATCTTGAACCCATAGAGTAATTTAGCAGCTGTTAGTAGCAGTGGTCTTGCTTGGATATATCATATCCTTCTGAGTTATTAGGTTAAGAATATCTGCATCTCTGGCCGTTTTATCAAGGGGAACGGCTAGAGAAGTAAGTACTAGATGTTGTACAGTATGTGGCAGTGGAACAAGCAATGGAGACAAGTCACAAGCCTAGCTCACCAGCTACTACATAATAATTCATGGCTGTGTAAATGCTACAACTATGCCGTGGTGTCACAAGGCCAGTGGCGCGGCGCGCCAGCCTTTGTTGAATGAATGCCTGCGTGGCAGATCTCGATTTTTGGAGGTGTGCAATTTACATGCTCCCTTGTCGGATTCTCATTCGCAACTCATTCGAATATAGGTTGCTATTGGCCCATCTGCAATTCAGATAGATAGAAAAATGTCTGTACCTAAGTACTCACACATTATTGCCGAGGCTGCTGGAAGTACTGTTGTTATGTCATAGTCAGGACCCGCAGTTACAAACGCAAACATGCCTTGGCGTTTGCAAAGTGTATAAAGGCTGGCCTAAAGTTGATACGAGCTCTTCACTCGAACAACCAGCAGGTTTTATCAAGTACTCCCCATTATGCAGTTCAAACTTGTTTTAGTCACCAGTGCTCTCGCTGCTCTCACAGTAGCTACCCCCTCTCCTCGCCAAGTCAGCAGCTGCTCCACTGGCATTTTGTGCTGCGGCGCTGCCGCTCCTCCCAGACTCTTGCCCGAGCTGCAATAGATCCCACGACCACCGAACTCCTTGAGCTCATTGACGAGAGCCCTGCAAATTTGACGGGTGTGATTGGTCTTACTTGCTCCCCAATCGCAAGCAACGGTACCTGGTAAGTTATATCCTAGTCGCATATTATTCTAGCTTAATACACGTTGTTGTCTTAGTACCCTTCCTGTACATCTCTGCTGTACGAACAATGACCTTGGTAAGATGAAGAATATTTGCGATTCTACGACTCCGATGCTAACTGAAGCTCGGCAGACGGTCTCATCGCCATCAACTGTACTCCTGCTACTTTGCCCACGTAGAGCTAATTCTGCTAGATTATCAGCCATGCTTTCATTTCACCACATGTCTTCCGTTAGTCGGGACTCCGTTGAAAGAAGTTGTCGATGCAATATTAATGGGCGCTTTGATCGAGTGTTAGCAAAGGTACTACCATGTAAGTTACTTGATTTTCTGTTAATTTTCACATGATACTTGACAGCGTATTTGCTAACAGGTATTTACTTCATGCCATACTATTTTGAGGAAAACCATGTACAAAGATGCAATACACGGACTGAAGTAGGTGCCAGGTACAGAAATCCTAGTTTGGTGTACTATAAGCATCGAGGCCCTCGGCTTCCTCGGAGTACGCTATTGAGTAATCAGAGTTTGCAAGAGAGCTTGTGACTTCACTGGCGGGGTACATAAGTCACGTCCTAAGCTTCAGGGAATAGAATGCACCTCTTACTAAATGAACTCTGTACCCCTTGCCTTTCGAAGGATTCAGCTAACGAAGGCCATTATCATTTTTTCTACTGTAGTATTCAATAATTAAATAAATTTGTCGCATCCCTTGTGATCGACTCAAGTAAAAATGGTACAGTAATCGATTATTCATGATTAAGCAAACTAAGAAAGTATACCTAGGTTTCAAATGACCTTGCAACGGAACCTACACCACTACAAGGCTTTTACCTTCCTGTAGGCTCTCTAAGACTTTCTGCATGGCCTTCCACCGAGACAAACGTATACCAATCACAGGGTCAATGATATATCCACCCTTGAACTTGTTCAATATGAAAGTGTGATCTGGCGCCAACGTGAAGGGGAGAGTCCAGTGCCAGAACGCGAGTGTCTCGGAGCCCAAATCGAGTTTGTCAACCCCAGTAACAATCTGGTTTGAAAACAGCCAGATATCACCCTTTGGGGGAAGAATTTGTCCACCAATACTGGCCAACCATTTCACGTATCCCTGAATGAAGGAGATTTTCCGCGTACTATCGATGGATTTTCGGTACATTAAGGCAAGGTCATATAAGGACATGGACGAGATTTGTTGCGCAGTGAGAGGGGGAAGTGCAGACGTGAGGACCGCATTATGACTATAATCCTCTAATTCGGGGTTGGTGTCAGCTAGGACTCGGCGCAGGGATATAAGATGAGCGATGGTTAAAGGGTTGTGAGCAGTCCAATGTTCCTCTTCCAGGTACGCAGCCTGTGTTAAAATACATACATTTAGCATATCTGACTGAAACTTCCAAATCAAAAAAGTACCTTTAACAGAAATGCCACCACGATGTCACCTGTCGACACCCAACCTTTACCCTCCTCCGCAGCCTGTGTCTTCACACATGTGACGATCCGCTCGACCACGTTTGGACCCAGAAAAATCGCACCCCCCTTCAATCCATGCCAACATTTTTCCCATGCGACGTGCTTTAGTACGTAGAGTGCATTCTTGATGCTCGCAGAGGAAAAAGCAGACTGGATGGTTGCGAGACTGGGGTCGGGAATGGACTCAGACTCTCTAAGCTCTTTCAGCCTATCTGTCATAATCGAAGAACCTGTGAGGCTAGGAGGTGTCCAAGGAATGTTGTTTAGCGCGCAGTTCAATGCTTTTATTATCTGGCCCATACCCGTCCCGTCAAAGATACCGTGCGGAACTGTTACGCCTACACAGGCGCAGTTTGCCATCAGAGAGACATGAATGGAGAGAATAGGTGAGCTTTTGGAGGCATAGTCATGTAAGAAGCTCGGGGTTGTGGGATGTCGGAAATATGTAACGGGAGGTTTTTCGAGGAACTGCGCTGATTCGTCATCGACAAGGGCTATGGGAAGCTCTGTAGATGTCATTTTTTCCGTGGTAAACTTCGTCAAGGGGTAGTCTTCGGGGAGCGAATTGGATAGCGGCACTCGTATCTGGTAGGACTTCTTCTCTGTCTCCCACTCTACACGGCCTGCAATGAGTCTCCACTTATCCGCCACCTCTTTCGCTGCGATATCTAGCGCTGGGACATCGACTGTCTTGACAACGTAGCCAAAGGTGGAGCTGACGTAGCGTACCCCATACCAGTCGTCCATTTCAGTGAGGGGAACAAGCATAAATTTATCTTTTTCGGTCAACATTGTGATAGATGAGGAGGAAGGAGTGTATGGTAGTCGATGGTCTAGAACGGGTTAGATCTCTTTCATTCGCTTTTAAGCACTTTACGATTGACCTTTTACGGAGACGCGTTGAAGTCGCCTTTTTGTTGATCCGGTGTTCACATCTTGGACCGTGCCGAGTCTGTGGTTGCTGTAATTCACTTCTTTCCTGCCATGACTGCAGAGAATGAGACATGAACCGCTGGTTTAAGGTGGTGATCCGACGAAAGGTCTTGAAGTGCTTTGTTCCGACCTAAATTTATCCACCCAATCCTTTCAGCATATTGCCGACTTGCCTGTCCGGCATTCAATCCTTGGACGGTCCTTCCTGAGCAGTGCCTCGTTGCCGTGTGTGAACGACACCGGTTTTCAAAATGAACACTCAATGGGAAAGAGTTTGAGGGATCCTCTACACTCCGTCCTTCGGGGATACAGATAAAGATAAATCATTTGATGCTTTGTCGCCGGTGATCAAGTTGCGGAAAAGCTGGGACTAAGTAAGTAGAAGAAAAGATATCAATATTCATTTTTTTTTTCAAACTTACCAAGCTCGTGTAACATTTTCACTGCCTTACACCTGGGATCCTTCATCGGCTTCACGAGGTAGGGTATCTTCCGAGGCCTGTCTTGCCAAGTGATCAACTGATTCTCAGTATCTAGCTGCGAGTCATTTCTATTTCCCGTCCATGCCATGCGATCACTTCAAAGCTTCAAAGACGAACACCGTTACACAATCTCGCAATGGACTGGAAAGGTGCGCAAGAATCTGTAGAGAAAGTGTTCTGGGGGATTACTTATCGGTCCGATTTATCATCCGTACTGATCTCAATATTCCCAAAAAGAGTTCACTCCGATGAACCTTCATAGTACACCGGCACTCATGAGTCACGGCGCTGTGCTCCCGATATAGATTTTAATACCGAGTGGTCGGAACGTCTCCAGACTCGGAGTCCATAAGAGGCCATATTGGCTTTGTAAAGGCTATGCCCTAAGATTGAGCGTTCTGGATAATCGGAAAGGTGGCATCACGCAAACAAGTGGCCAAGTGACTAGACTGAAGACACGTTTCTTTGCATTGGGCGATGGGGGAAAATAGTATTGATGTTCGTCCAGTTTGAACTGGCACGAAAAAGGGTCACACTGCCTACAAATCAACATAAATTTTTGTGGAAGTAGTAAAATTATGTTAAACCTGTGTGAAGGTAGCAAGATTATGTTAAAATTGTATGAGGTTTCATACAATTTTAACATAATTTTACTATTTGCGCCAAAATTTATGGTGATTTGCATGCAGTGTCAGGGAACAGGGTAAGTAAGGTGGTTGGCTCGACTATAGGGAGAAAAGAAATCTGCATACTGTATGCTTCCTCCAGTCCCAACTGCTGTTCATGGTCCGAGATTACGTTTTTGGCTGTCTGTCGACGATCCATTTCGAAAGGAATAGGACGCCGGTAACCGTAGGTCTTCTTGTGGACAAGTAAGTTGCAGATCCCTACCAGCATAGTTAATTAATGTCACCAGTTGTTACACCTATGACATAGAATCGCACTGTAAAAGAGTAAATTAGAGTGTGATTAAGGTTCGTACTTACCGGAAACAAAGAAGAGCACTATGTACTGCACGAACGACTGAGCTTCCCGCTCCTTTTCTTCGTGTCTCTAGACGCCTAGACTGGTGAACAATATCTTGAAGAGCAATAGGACAATGGAAGGCCAGACGCGTGGCGCAGGGAGCCGAGCTGCGCTCCCTACGGTGGCGGGGAACCGGGGAAGCCGGGGTTCCGGGCATCCCCATCTTGATCTCACCGTGGTAAACATTTCATTGATGTAGAACGTAGAGGTTTTTCCGATAGTACTCCAGGCAATCACATAGAAGCACGTTCGACCGTATCTGATTTTCCTGTCCGAATTTACACCTCTTCCTGAAATCCTGTCAAGTCCAAAGAAAAGAAGACGCCGGTATGTCTTGTTGAACAATTGCAAGTCCATCAAGTCGTGAATCTGTAATTGTTACACATAGAATAGCATTCCCGTGACAGGAGAAAAGAGTAAACCGGAATCTTTGTCTCTAGTGAGCTGGAATCTTGAGAGACGCCAAGACGACTATGGACGGACTGCATAGACTCCCTAGTATACTCTTCGGTGCCGCAATCGCTACACGTCAGGACACTCACTTCCTTTAATATCCTGTCCATATTGATCTAGGCCAAATCTCGCCGAGTTGGATTTGGATTCTACCGTCTGCCCGGAAGTGCGTACCTCTCACTTGGAACGTCGACTATAGAAAGATCAGGCCAGGGATGTACGGTTTTCGAGTGTGCTTCAAGGTTTTCATACGCAAAATCATGACAAGGTTGGTTTGGAGACCGGCGCCGCAATGATTGCCCCAGGATTGCCCTGCCTGACGAATAACAATACCGTGACTTTTCCGTTGAGAGGATCTCCTACAGTAGCCATAAGACATTGGGTGCGGTGAATGGCAGTATCTGTGGATATATGAGCGGTTCTGGTTATCTGGTACGTCTCCGATAATACTCAGAGTCTAAACGATCAACCTATCACGAATTAGCGATATTTGCGAGTTGGCGAGATTGCTATCTGAATATCTAGTACCGCGATCGTAAGAGAAGAAGAAAAGAACTAAGCACTTACTGCGACGGAGGTAGCAGCGTACGAGCATGTGCTTGATGGATGTTCAGAGGTATGAACGGGTAGTGCGTCGGCACCGATTGTATCTGTCCAATATCGATGGGGTATGGATTTGGTAGGTGCATGTCTCTGAAGCTTGAAGGTGGATTTGATTGGGAATGAGGCCGAAGTGTAGAAGATACTCGCTATACGCGAAAATTCACGTAAGATAGGTCTTACGGGGTTTTCGATTGTCAGGCTCGAGGACGGATAGTTAGTAAATCGACTGTCTTTTGGATTCCAGTAGTGTAAATATTCCGATCACAACGCGTCCATGACAAGTAGTTTGCTACGAGCGTATCAATCTTTTGCAACCTAAGGTGACAGAAGGTTCGGTCAAACGCTATCAATATAAAGACAGATTCCTCACCTTATGAATATGCTGGTCACCGGCACCTCTAACGCCCCTCTGTCCAACGGTCTTCCACCACTTCATCTCCTCACTCAAATGCCTATCCATCGCCTCAAACTTCTTAATTTTCCTCCGCGTCTCCCGTCTCAGCACAAGCCCATCATACTCCTCGAACTCCGGATTCCCATCATCGGTCACCGCACACGCCACAGGCATCTGCGTAAATAGCACCATACGATCCATCTCCTTCCCTTCTTCATTCCACCTTTCCAGCTCATCAATCATCTTCTCTCCGCGCTTTACGGCTTCTTGCAAATCCTCGAAATGGCGTGTAGCGTAGGCAGATTGCGCTTCGAGTTTCTCGAGCGTTTCTAGTGAGGTAGTGATTTGGTGCTCGAGCCAGAGGTGGTAGATGTCGGAATATGTGTTGTAGAGACTGATGCCAAGGCCACAGAGGAACGTCGTGGCGCCGAAGCCGTATAAGATAAAAGAGCTGGGGCGCGAGAAGATGAGGGTGGGTAGAGAACGATGGAGGGATATTATTCCTAGCAGGGAGTGGGAGAGAGAGCTGAGGGCATTGGGGCTCATGGGCGTTTTTGTGGTTGAACGTAAGATGCTGAGAGATAAGCGCCTACCTTGTTTGGTTAGGCGCCTCTCAAATCGAGAACAAATTAGTACAAACTCACAACTCAAAAACCTAAAGCGATCCTCACTATAAGAACAGGTGATTTCCTTTCCTTTGGTCCCGCAATAGACGATAGCGCAGCAAATAAAGGCTTTACCATACCAGAAATTCAAGATAGCTCTCAAGCAAGCGCGCTGTCTTAGTTTGGGGCGCCGGATGATCGCGTTTATCCATAATCAACAAGGAATGTTCAAGTGCCTAACGGAGGATATGTCGACCAGCGCTCAGCGGATTATTCGTTTGAACCCCCCTATCGATATAGGCTCAATGATTGTTGCCGACGCTGCTTCTTTGTGTCGGACAATCGGGAACATGCATCTCCTTGCTATCTCGAAAAGTCCGACGCTAGCCTAAAGTTGGTATGGGCTTCTCCGATTTATTCGAATGGCCAACAGGTGTTGCTCAAGTTTTCAGAACTATCCACATGCTCCTTTGCCATTTTGTGCTGCCGCACCTCCAAGACTCTTTCCCAGGCTGCAACAAATCCCACTTGCAACGACCCCCTTAAGCTCATCGATGAGAATCCCGCAATTTTGACGGGGGTGATACTTGTTCCCTAACCGCTAGCGACGGCACCTGGTAGGTCATACCCGTTTTAGTAGCCCTCCTGTACCTCTTTGCTATACGAACAATGACCTATCCTAAAGAGTATTCATGATTCTATGACTTTGCTGACTGAGGCTCCGCAGACGTCTCATGGCCATCAATTGTACTCCTGTTACTTTACCTGCGTAGCGTTCGACTATGCGTTCATTTCAACACATGTCTTCCGTCAGTCGAGACTCTTTCGTTGAAAACTTGTTGTCCATACTAATATACATCTTGTCTTTTCCTTTGCGCTACTGTACATGGCGTAGAACGTAGAAGCAGTCAATCCAGCCCTCTCAAGCTGTCAATATGGGTATTGGTTTGAATCCTGGGAACCAGAACAATCACTGCAATGGGGTAGCATGCCTAGACAAGGATGAGTCGATGAGCAGTATCAAGTAATGCACGAGCAAGTAAAGGAATTGGTAAACTCACAGATGCAACAGCAAAGAGTCCTGAGGTGACTTCCACCGGCCATTCTGAAGTTATGATGCTATATGCATCTAGCACAAGGACTATGAAATATATGACTTGAATCGAACAAAGAATGGTGCCAGACTCTATCAGGAGAGTCAGTATGTTCTTTGCCCATCTGCCTCTACCAGACATATGTGCATTGAGCTCTGCAATATCCTGACGATGAATCCTGCATACAATGAGTGAGTTACTCCTAAAGGTAATGGGAGTGTCTAACCAAGCTTTGAGAGCAAATAGAAAAACCACTACAATATTCACCATCATCGAAAATCCAATCGAAACCCAATCCAGAGTGGCTGTCCTGAATAGTGAAGGTTTGAATTCGGACCCAATACTGTCTGCCACATTAATGCCTTCATTGACCAGAAGTTGAAGTACACCGGGTTAACAACTGTTAGGGCTTGAATTCACCATCACACACCGATGTTGGCAATCATAAGCATCACAAGAATCAGCCGAACTTTGCCTTGTTGAAATAAACACCATGCTCTCCATACTACAATTCCATCACTCAAAAGAATCTAGAAATAAAGTTTAAAGAAGTCAATACAGATTCACAGAAAATATGTTCAGAAGTAATGCTCACGTTGATTGAAGATGGCCAGTCAGTCATTTCCCGCCATGGTATGAGTTTCATGGTGGCAGTATCGACCTGAGAAGCGATTCCCCCAGGTTCTGAAATCTGCAATCCATACCGATCATAGGTCGAAAATAATCCCCCATAGGTCAACGTTGTCCAGGTGAAGCAGATGAAAATGGTCACTGAGCAGACAAGAAGGATGGTATGTGGCCGTCTCCAAGGTCGCCTTCTAAACAAAAGGAAACCAATAATGAATGGAGGTGAATGATTGGATGAACAGTAGCATAGATAGTACGCACAAGCTTAATAGGGATCGAACAGCCATGCTGAATCCTAGAACGAAAGCGCCTTAGAGTTAATCGTTAGCTACAAAGTTATGGTTTCAGCGTAGTACATTCCCATTTACGCACCATAGCCAACGAGAATCAGGATAAGACTGATAATGCTTGAGAGGAATACCTCAGCTTCTGCATATAGCAGTTCTTGTTCTTCCGGAGTCATTCAAGCCAACAGCGAAAAATGAAAATGAAGTGAAGTTCAAGTGTCCGAAACAGCTACGAGTGACGAGAAAAGGCTGCAGATTCAAAAGACCAGACCTATTATATATGATCATGAGCCTACTAGGGAGGGAAGGAAGGAAAAAAAGAAGGAAAACTGACCAGGTGGTATATCTATCATACGTACCAATTGAGATCTCCACGGTTGGACACGAATGGAGTGAGGTGTTCGATGGCCCAGTCAGTTATGAACCTTTACTTTTATCATCCGAGTCCTTAGACGGTGACTATTGAAAGTGGCATAAGATAGCTCACTGGATGATGAAAATGTAAACGCTGAACAGATACTAGAGTCTACCCGCTCAACATGTAGATATTCAATGGTAACTCCTGTGTCGAGTCCGAGTCTGTTTATTCATAGACTCAGTGTGAATATCTGCACCTGTACAGACTCGTCACTTGAGGGTCAAGACGCTGTGATAAACCGTGGCAATCGTAACTGAATAAGAAACAGAGCAGATCTATCCATCACTGATGAAAAGATAGTACGAGTAGTAGTAGAGTTCGTAGTACCAGTAGAGTTCGTAGTAATGTATTCACGATCATGAGATTTTGTTATGATAGCTGCCGAGGTTCGTCCATTTATAGACGCTATAAAACCTTCACCGGTGAATCTGGCTTCGCGTCGAATATTCGGATGGAAATCAAAGCTTGGCCTGGTAAACAGAGCGCGTATTAGACTTAATAGACGAATCTGGTAAATTTTTCAGGCCCATAGATATTGTCTCCATTCCAACCGACCTGTCCGTCTCTCTACAGTAACGTTCGCGCACTTTCTTGTTCCCCCCCGCTCGTCGAGCCACTTCTATCCTATCATCAATGCCTACATTCTAAAGCAGTGAGTCCTTAGTTATGAATTTCATAGCTGATTGCTTTGCAGTACTAAACGCTCCAAAAAACAGTATTTTAGGGCCAAAAGGGTTTTGGGTGTATCACCGAGTATAGACTTGCATATTGTATCTCATCAATCCCGCCCATTACTGTCAATATAGCATATGGTATCAGTGGTCTGAAGCATGGGAGCCAGAACAATCACTGCAACAGGGTAGCCGGCCTAGACAATGATGATCAGCATCTTATAAGTAACTTGTATAGAAACTGGTCAACCCACACATGCAATGGCAAAGAGTCCTGAAACAATTTCCAACGGCCATAGTGAAGCTATGATGCTATACGCATCTAGCAGAATAACTATGATATAGATAAATTGAACTGCGCAAAAAATGGTGCCAGACTCGATCAGGAGATTCAGTATATTCTTTGCCCATGTGCCTTTACCGGACATGCTTGCATGGAGATCTGCAATATACCGACGGTGATTCCTGTAACATCTCTATGCAGTGAGTGATTTATTTCTAGAGGTAAAATGTCCTACCAAGCTTTACAAGCAAATAGAATAGTCACTACCATATTCAGCATCATGGAAAATCCAACTGAGATCCAATCCAAAATGCTAGTCTTTGATAGTAGAAATTCGAAATCAGACCAGATACAGTCTGCCACATTGATGCCTTCATTGACCAGAACCAAAGTCAAGTCAAAGTTTAAGTCAAAGTTCAAGTTGAAAGTTCAAGTTGAAGCACGAGTTAGCAACTGTTAGGGCTTGAGTTCACCATTACACACCAATGTTAGCAATCATAAGCATCACAAGAACGAGCCTCTGTAATCTGTCTTGTTGGAATAGACACCATGCTCTCCATACTACAATTCCATCACTTAAGAGAAGCTACATAGAAATTTTACACAACTCAATTTAAAGTTGAGATAGTACTCACGTTGGTTGTAGACGGCCAATCAGTCATTTTCCGCCATGTAATAATTTTCTTTGTGGAAGCCTGGACCTGAAGAGTGATTCCATGTTCTGAAGCTTGCAATCCATGCTGATCATAGGTTAAATATACTCCTCCATAGGCCAATATAGTCCAGGTAAAGCAGATGAAAATGAGTACTAAGTAGACAAGAAGGATAATCTGTGGGCGCCCCCAAGATCCTCTCCTAGTAAACAAAAATAAACCGATAAGGATGAAGGTGATTTGAGTAGATACTAGTATCATGGTACGCACAAGGTTAGCCATTGAACAGCCAGGCCAAATCCTAAAACAAAGGCTCCTGACCTTGATTGTTAGCTAGTAGTATGGTTTCCGTACTACATTTCCATTTACGCACCATAGCCAACAAGAATCATGATGAGACTGATACTAGTGGAGAGGAGCTCCTCGGCTGCTGCATATATCAGTTCTTGTTCTTCCAGAGCCATTCAAACTAAATGAAAATGCAGAGGCTGGAGAAATGCCCGAAGGGCCGAAACTGGTGGATAGAGCCTATGAACGGAGAAAAGGATCAGAACCTTTGAGGTTCTGGTGGCAAGATCAGAGCTATTATGTATGCACATTATTCATGAGGTATATGCATCAAATTGGACACCACAACCAACTTGAATCAAGGAGGGACTCGGGAGCTCAGATTGAAAGTGGCCCAAGATAGCTCACTGGAGATTAAAAGAAAACACTGAGCCGACATTTGAGTCTACTCCTTTCAACATCTAGATGTTCATTGGCCTCAAATTGGCCTTCTGTGTCTCTCCTTCACAAAGGAGGTACTGAGTATATCTATAATCCAAGCTATAATCTGAACCGTGTAAATATGGACTAAGGTATGGACTCGTCATCCTGTTAGGGTCAAGACACCGGAGGAGGGCACTGTCATGATAAAACCTGGCAGTCGTATTAATACAGAAACAGAGATCTATCTGAGTCGGACAACCATCGCGATGGTCACCGTGACCGTGATACGCTAACCGCCGAGTTTCGGCAGTTTGATTAGGCGCCCAGAAAATTCCCTCTGACTTTCGTTTCAACGTAACGCTAACTACTTTTCTCAACAGCATGGAGCTTGAAACTTGAAACTTGAAACTTGAAACTAGGCCTCGCGTGAGTTGTTGGAAATATAATCTACCGTTTTAACGATCATTTTATTAGGCTCAATACGGACAAATCTGATAAATTTTCCAGGTGTGACCCATGCCTCCACTTCAACCAACTGTCCGTCGGCCTGGGTTACAGGAACGTTCGCGCACTATTTTCCTCCCGCTCAATTGCCTCCCGTTCGTCAAGGCACCATCCCGTAATCAACTGCAACTCGAGTCCTGTCGTCATTTGGGCATAGCCCTCCGTTCCAATCCAGTCGGTTATGGATTGCATCGCAGCCACTGGTACCCTCGAAACAAACTGACAGGCCCGTAAAGCCCTTTCACCCTTTGCCATCCATACTCTATTGACAATGTTGCAAACTTCCAGTTGCAATCGCTCCCCTGCATCTTTTAGGACAACCAGGCCGCATGAAACTCATTTCCTCTTCACCCTGATTTCCTCCCGACTCATAAACCCGTTCATGGATGTGGTGGAGATTGTCTTGGGGGAACAGGTGAAGAGATGATGTTCAGGTGCACTTTCAGGGGAGTAGAGCTGTACGAGCTTCTACTTAATGCCTCGTGAAAAGAGAATGCATTGGTCATGCTTTGGTTAATGCTCTGCGTATATTATGTCACTGGCTCTTGTCACTACCAACTCTCATCGATTAATCCATCGCTATGCGATTCCGCACATCGATTTCCACCATATGACGTCTACTGTCCTCGAATCTATCCGACAATGCTGTCGTTCTTCAGATTTTGAGCAACATTTGGCTTGGAGCACTTCGCCGATTCAATGACATGCTGAAAAGATAGTCACCATGATCTGTTTCTCTTAACCAGGCCCGAAGCACCTGGGTCAGTGACCACCTCTGTCCCATCCCAATATACTGAAACCCTTGTTTCCATACATAAAATCATCCCGGAAGTTTCGTCACGATCGTCTCGCGGGCTCCGACAGCATCGTACATATCCTTATCATTTCGATGACGAGAAACACGAATGCTAACCCTAAATGGATTGGTCTTTTCAGTGTAGAAGGCTTGTTGTCGACAGCTCATGTTTGGGCAGAAAAAATAAGGAACAAAGTGCGATCTAGTTGCCGATGCCCAAGTGAGTGGTGCAATCATGTCTTCAACTATACCTCGACATTGTGGAGGCAAAATAACAGTTGGCGCGGTGCGAATTGTGGTACCGCATCACGAAACGAGGACAAGATACATATGTGTTGTATCCGAAGGCCGGAAAATAACGACGCAGAAGATTTCGTGCCCAGCTACCCGACGCTCTACTTCGAATACCAACACAAGAAACAAAAACTGATTTCGTTTGACCACCAAACATCAGCCAAACTAATGATGGGACAATAGGCAAGCTGATCATACACCGAATTCAACAATGGTGGCTTGTGCATTTAAGTACTGACATTTGGGCTTCAATGGACATTGTTCTCCCCTTGTTTCGATTATGGTCTTGAATCTGGATACAAAACCCACTCTCCTCAGCCTCCCACCCGAGCTCTGGCGGCTTATTGGAATGAAATTGATCGAGTCTCAACACCTTTATCCGATTGAACTGCAGAGCATTCGCTATCGGCATCCCACTCCTTTACCAGGAGGTCAATCAGCATGAAGCTTTAGGTACTCTGCGCTTCCTGGCAGTGCCGGGATCTTTGACAATAAGTATTCCCGTCAATCAGAACGGGGGTACCCCAGCACATCCCGCGGGGCTCGTCAAGAGTCTGCAGCTTGACTTTAGAAGTCTGGACTGTGAAGCATCCGAGCTAGGTCAATCGATGTCACCCGTTCTTCAAGTGAAGTTACGAGAAGCATTTGCCAATTTCGCTAAATATGCGGCTCGTATACCCAACGACATAAACGCGGAGTCGAACACCAGTAGCGTCAAGAAAGTCCCAGCATTGACAACGCTCAAGTTGATTTGCCCAACTTTGCCGTTCTTCAAGATTTCCGAAGGCATCGACCTCCAGCCATTCCAGTTGAGAAAGCTCGACATACGGTGTTTGGCCCCAAGCGTGAACATGAAATCGAATGATTTACGTAGATTGGGTTAGATTTTTGGTTAGTCCCTTTCAGCTCGAAATAGTCATCTACTAATGTGTTTTATAACAAGCGACGCTAATCAAGCCTCCTCTCGAGCAACTCACCTTTTTCATCGGTAACCATTACCCATGTCAGTGTTTCCATTATGTTCCCTTTACAGCACGCACGCAGTCAAACTTACACTATTCAAGCTCTTTCGTCAATCTACAGCTCGATAATCTTCCGCCAGATCGGTATTTTCACCGCAGACCTACGAGAACTCCACCTCTTCCTCCTGATCCCTCTCGCCTACGAGCCTGCAAAGAGTGTTGTTGCGAGTTATAACGTAGCCTTTGAAGCCAACGATTTCACGTTACAGAATCTCCGCTCATGTACTATTGTTGCAAAATGGTGTGTACCCACAACGGGTACAGGTCTGGACATCACACCTTTCCTGCTCCGCCACCCAATCTCGAGCGTCTCTTGTGCTGCATTGCCAGTGAGAACGGCCTTATTCACGGTACATTGGGCAAAGACGACCTCTCGTATCTCAGATTCTACAAAGCGGTTCCTCAAGACTGGCTTGCGATATGCAATCTTAGGACTACGAGAATCGGGTACCTCCGACTAGTCCTTATTGATTCCATTTCGGAAGTAACAGAAGGACAAGTTGTAGAGTCCTTGGAACGTATCGACGGCTCTCTATATGGACTTTCTATCAGTGGGCACGATGCAGTGATAGACGCAGCGATAAATAGTAACACTAGCTCCAGATGGCTAGATGTTTCATTTTCACGCATCTCAGTATACGAAGGGATATTCAAGGCATGTACATGCCTTCGCTATCTGGAATGCCATGTCAACGCTGAGATCCTTGAGGTAGCGAAGTAACAGTAGGCGAAGTTTCTACTGTTACACTAGCAAGTCCTAAAATTGTCTAACGCTCTTGTGTATCTAGGCAGGGTTCATTGCCTTGATCATCAAACATCTACCAATCCCGAGGACTCTGAAGTTGGCGGTAACTGACAGGCGAGAATCATGCTCTACAAACAAGACAGAAAAAGGCCTCTACGAAATTTGGGAGATGTTTCTGGAAAGTCCGGCGGCACTGCCAGTATTAAAACTCTCTACCTGCTCCATCAGTCATTATTTGCATTCAGAGCATTCAGAGTCGCAGGCAAGTTGCAAAGTTTTCACGCATTCGAACTTTCGCGTAGATTGTGTCCCCGGGATCGATGCATCAGTAGCATTTGATTAAGATATGCATCCATGTACTCAGTAGGACTCGACTATCAGGGTCAGAATGAGGATAGATCTTGCATAACAGTTGATAGCTCAGTTGCCATCGCGGGGCTGCTATGTATTGCTTCAATGTTATAAGGTAAGATTCCATCTAACCTTCCATGTAGTTCTCGTCCGATTTGACTTTCTACATCTCCTAAGCAAGCTGTTATAAGCTTTGTTGCGACTATGTTCCAATAGTACTAAAGCTCCGTTGCAAGAGCGAGGCATTCTGGACCCTTGTATTCATGACTGACATGACGTATCTCTAGATCACACTTGCGTTGTCGGCCTAGAAGAGCGTCCGATTTGTTAACTTCGAGTAGTTGGCTATAATTGTGTAGACAACTAAACAAGGGCAGGTAGGTTACGCGCCACACTGCTACACGGAAAGATTCGGGCCGATCGAAGGTCAAAGCGTAGTTTACGGGACGCCCCCAGGTGAGTTGCGTTAAATGGGGCTGCGCAAAGCAGCGCACAAAGGTTGATATCAACTTGAGTATAAAACTACTACCACAATCCAAATTCTGCATATATCGAGTTTTCGCAACACATTTTCCAGCAAGCAGTCCGAACCGTGCGAATCAGAAAACAAATACAAAGACAGTCATTTCCGACACCTCGTAAGATTCCCAGAATGTATACCGTCCTCAGAGCTACCACCCAGGAAAATAGAGTCACATAAAAGCAGATGCAACTACATAGTACAAAACTGGTGGCCATCGGGAGTCGCCGTTGTTCAGGCTCAGAGAGTAACAGGAGCACAGCCGATGGAGATAAGTCCACCTATAGAGCTTCAGTTAGTAATAGAGCCATAGGACTGCGAATATCTCTTATATTACCAACGGAGTTGTTTGTGCAGCAGACAGCTTGAGTAGAGCTATGAAGGCAACGATGAGTATCAAGCGTTAGTGAGCATGACCGGAAATTGACTTACCAGGTGCCTCCGCCAGCAACGTTAATGCCGGAGCAGGTGAGACCGACGAGACCAGTCACATCACCAATAACTACGCCAAGGAGCCCAAGGAGCACATTGATGCCGGGGATTTTTGCAGCTTGGGCGGCAGTTTGAACGCTGTTGCAGCACTGGACGGGACCAGTGGTGCAGCTACTGGCGGGCTCGTTGCGAGGGGCAGGTGAAGCAAGCGCAAGAGTAGCAAGGGCAACGGAGACAAAAGCAAGTTTGAACTGCATGATGAGTAGTGAGGATTACTTGAACGACGAGTGTTAGTTGTTCGAGTGAGGAACTCCTCCCGACACTGGACTAGCTTTTATACCTTTTTTCTCTGCCACGGAATCCACCCAAAGATACCTCTCTTACCCAGGTATCTGAGACATACGTAGCCTAATGGCCTCAATCTTTCCTCTCAACGACCTTTCTCTTCATCATACTCGGCGGAAAGCTGTCGGAGTGGAGCAACAAACGGGAGCATTCGACGTTGGAGTGGAGCTCAGCCTATTTGAAGAAACAACTGTTTAGTTCCTGGAAGCCCCTCGAAAAACGAGGGATCCTTTGTTCTGTTAATTGTTATTCAAGTAAACAAATAACAAACAGTTCATATATCCAGTTCAGTGTACCTGAGCATGCGCTTGTTTGTAGGAGGCTAGAAGAGGCTAGAAGGCCATAAACATCTAAATTCTCGTAGATCTATTCAGTTGATGCACCGCATAAGGAGATAGAACGTAAAACTCAACATGTGGTATGATCAGCAACATCAGAGAGTCACTTTGATGGTCTTGCAGAGAGAGTCCGTCAGAGTCTATAGAGCCTTACTATTGCCAACCGGGATGACGTAGGAGGCGTGCTTTTGTCGCCCTGCTCTTGGAAGCGGAATAACGAGAGGGGCCACTGATCTTCGGTGATAGTAATCACCAACTGCCTACTACTGTCAAGTTCAAACTAAGACGCGTGGCATAACTGCAGAACTTCGTCAGCCTCGCTTCGTTCCAGTGCACATAGGCAATGACAATCTTCGTGAATGATATTCCAAATTTTTAGAAAATGTTGGAACTTGACAAGGACATATACTTAATGCGCGAGAACAGAATGTCTCTAATGCCAGAAACTAAACTCTGCGCAAGGATCAACAACCCACGCTCACTCCACCTACGCATTTCCCTTAATGGTAAATGAGTACAAAAGGAGGCTGGACCTGTCGAGGAACAAGTCATAGAAAGAAGGTTGATCGATTCACCCCGCCGCCACAATCCCCCACATACGGTACAAGTCCCACATACTAATTGCAGTACAGCCATTGTATGTTGATTTCTATCGATAGACATTTCATTACACATCACACTTGAGTTGATGCCTGGACACAAACGAACAGGTCAGCAGAGATGGTTGACAATATAACAAGGCCCGGAAATCGTACTTTTCCGAGGATCTGACAAGTTGACAAGAGATCAAGTCAGCCGCATGTTTCACGCAGAGAACAAGCATTGTCCACTTTACTGAGGTTCCGATACTTTGGCCGGGAGAGCTTTCATTCGTGAAACCTACTACACAGTTTCTAAACTGCCTACATCAAGTATACATCATCTGATTAGACTTGTGTACCTACCAGGTACCAACTTGCAGCGTAGGATCGTTGGATTCTTAGTATATAGGTCTTCAATAGCGAGTAACGCCCAAAAGTGAGTGTAGTCGAGTGGATGAGGAGTTTGGAGGAATTTGAATTTTCCCTGCGTCGTCGCAGGTGTAAGTTTTTAACGTCGAGCCCGTTTTGGCCGTACGGGAGTCTCGTTCAGGCATTCTGCAGTTGGTTTGGTAGAAACATTCCAGGTAGGTGAAGTACAGAGATTGTCATTATCTATAGGAAGAGATGGAAAAGAACGTATCCTCAAAATCTGATATCTTCCTCATTAAGCCGACTTGAACACTTTAGTGCCTCACCCATATTCTAATTGCCGTTTCCAGAACCGACAGCATAGTCCAGAGCCAGTGATGATTTCCTGTATCCTGCACGATATCTATGGTAGAGTTCTACCGTGAAACTTGTCAATGGAAGATAGTTAGCTCAAGTGACAGAGCAGCGCGGGATGGGATAGGGATGGACTATACTAAGAGACCCCCCAATAGTTCAGGATGGAAAGTCTTCCCCTGACTTCCAATCCTGACGAACGTATATCGACACATTGGCGATGGCTTATGGCAGCGCTGACTGATGAGGTGAGGAGGAATAAGGACACAAAAGTTTCGTGTCAAGGCCCGGTACATACACCACAGGCACCGCAACGCACGGAAGCGTGCCTGCGGCCATTGTGCGGGCACCAAGTGCCTTTCCTTTGCTTGCGTCCTGTTCACGTCGAGCGAGGATGTAAACACAATAAGGTCTATTCTACTAGTGAAAAAGCTAGATTGAAAGATCTCAGAACTTGAGCTCAGTAGCTTACTTTATGTTCCCATTATGTTAGCTCTACTTATAATCTGGAATTGTATGATTGTTCAGATCCTTTGAACTTGTTGATTTACGGAATGATAGTACGCAATCGAGCCTGCATTATATTCAGCTCACTGTCGAAGTTACAACGCCCGTACTACCCTTAACCTTGTCCCTAACACACGGAAAATCCGGACCGGTCCAAGGTCAAAGCGTAGCTTAGCGAACACTTTTATGTAATGCTCGCCAGATTTAAGTGCCCTTTCAATTAATGTCACCATAAAGAATTCCAGATTTATTCTACGATGAAAACTATGAAATCATTTTTGAGACCAAGAGGAATTCATTCCTGACAGACCAAGAAATATTGCAAGAGCAATTAGCACAATATACGGAACTTGATGTAGACGAGTCACTTAAGAACAAATACAACTTGTAACCAGTCAGCTATTCCGTCGAGAGCTCCAGTCTCTTGTACTCCGAGAGACGGCCTGGGCATTGCTACAAAGCCAACCATGACTCAAAACAGTATGTCTATAAAATGCCTTATCAGGCTCCACCGCAAGCAACGTGAATGCCGGAGTAAGTAAGATCAACGAGACCAATCACGCCACCAAAGGCAGAACCAAGGAGCCCAAGAGGCAAGGTGGTGGCGGGGTCGGCTGCAGCTTAGGCACCAGTCCGGGTCTCCTGGCAGCACTGGACGGAGCCAGTGGTGCCGCTGCTGGTGGGCTGAGTA
This sequence comes from Rhodocollybia butyracea, assembly GCA_015501585.1. Taxonomy (NCBI): domain Eukaryota; kingdom Fungi; phylum Basidiomycota; class Agaricomycetes; order Agaricales; family Omphalotaceae; genus Rhodocollybia; species Rhodocollybia butyracea. The sequence goes on along the minus strand of JADNRY010000131.1, from coordinate 68,541 downwards.
GGGAGCAGCCTGAATTGCAGCAAATGCAAGAGAGCGGCAGAGACAAAAGCGAGTTCGAAGTGCATGATGGGTGAGTGAATAATGAATAGAGCTTGAACGACAAGAGTTGATTATTCGAGTACGAACCTTGTTTGGTTAAGGTTTATACCTTCGTGTTGACCACAAAGTCCGCCCAACGACTCGGGTGTCTGAGGCGTACAAAGTTGACCTCTGTTTCTTTTCTGGTCATCTTTGGAAGAAAGCTGCCTATGCGGAGCCAAGAAGGGAAAGTCTGACGCTGGGGTAGAGCTTATCCAGTGAAACAAGGAACATTGAGAAAAACAAGGGAATGGGAGAACGGTTTTGGACAGGAGGTAACACTATTTGAAAATAACCGACAGCTTACTCACGTTTCATTATCTGCATGTATTTGTCCATAGGAGGCTAAGGTAGAAGAAGGTGGGGGACTATTCATATCCAAGTTCTATACAGGTAATGCACCATATTGGGAGAAGACGTAACCAGAACATCTGAACATGCAGTGTAAATCAGTCGGCAGAGTCTGTCAGATTCTCTATGTATAGAGATTGACAGATGCCTTACTATTGCCAACGGGGATAACATGGGAGGTGTGAGTTTTGTTGCTCTGGAAGCGGAACAACGAGAATGGACACTGATTCTCAGCAACGTTGAGTCTAACTAACTGTAAATACAGAATGTATGAGGCGAGACCGAGAAACTTGTTCAAACAGATCTCTACCCAAAACAGACTTGCTCCATTCACGTAGGTAGACAATAACGATCTTCAGTATCTGGTTGCAGAGTAAGTAAAAGTCTGGAAGATACGTAAAATCGGACGGAGCTAGAACGGAATGCATCACATACCAAAACCGATTCCCCGTGTTTTTAATGGCTCACACTCTTCCCCGCCTACGTATTCTCCTTGCATAGAATTTAATATCCCCAAAATGAGGCTGGAGCTGCCAATGAGCAATACTAGTCATGAAAAGCAGGCTGATTAGTTTACTTTGCTGCCACAGTCTCCTGCATATGGCAAAAGCCCCACGTACTAATTGTAGTACATCATGGCATGTATATTGATTCTATCGATAGATACTTCTTTCCACACCGCGGATAAGCTGATGCCTGAACACAAACAAACAGGTCAGCAGAGACAGTACCAGTCGTACTTTACCAGGGATCCGATATGTTATCGGGTTTTATGCAGAGAAAGGAACAACTTTGAATAGTTTTTGAATTCCGACACTTTGGCCAGAAAAGCTGGGGAACAAGGCCGAGGCCCCAGAAACTTCCTAGACTTTGTCCGGTTAAGCGAGCTCAAGAACACTATGATCTCGGTCTTGAGTGAAAATTCCAACTCTCGGCCTTTTATCTACATTATAGGGTCTTAAAGACTTCCAGGATTGCTTTTACAAGGGGCACATCGGTACTTCTTCATGCTCAAAGTATGTCGGAATCTTTATTTCGTGTCCTTAAGTACGCAATACGACAAAGAAATATATTTGTAGACCTAGGTTACACCGTAATCTTCTCAAAATCGCGGTTTTAAGTATCCTATTCCAGACAAACGTAGGCCTTCTGGTTAGAGACATGCCTTGAGGCCTGGATCGTATCGTTTCCGCCGGTGTACTCTCTGCTACATATACGAGCTTTCAAGAATCGGGCAAATCACTCCTGCTTTGAGGTTTAGACAGTCCAAAAGCAAAAGAGAGCGAGAAGCTGCCTAAGGATATTGTCAACACCCGTAGAACAAAAAGGGTAAAGGACGTACCACCTCCAAAGTAATATCCAGTGCTTCGCTAAGTCAATCACTAGTCGCCACTTGAACAATGCCCTCGCTTTCAGAGCATACCACAATCGATGATGAGTTCTTGCGTCTATGGACACGACTGAGCAAGCATCCTCCAAGCGCTCCTTGATCTGCAATTTGAGCCATTTATATCAGTGGGAGGACAACGTAAATTGGTTGACATTGTTGGCAGTGGGAGACGTGAGGGTGGGATGAAGACAGGCTACAGCAGAGGGACGGACGAGCGCATAACATGGGATTCAAAGAGGGCTTCAAATCCCATAGACGACGGTCTCCTGGAAACCTGAGCAATGGTCGATGGGAGTGCGGGTTGAGGTTGAGTATCGACGCGAGGATGAATAGGATTGGAAAGGTTTTGGGGTGATACGTCAAAGGTACCTGCATACATGACAGCAGCTACAGTCCACTGCGACTTCCTCAACGTCGTCAAATCATTGTCACTGTACAAAGAAACTCAGCTTGTGAAATGACTGGAGAAAGTGACGACAACGTCAGGATATGATTTTTGAATCCAAGTGCTTAGAGATAGAAAGAGGCATAAGAGGAGCTGCTGTGTAGCAGAGTTAAGGGAATCCTAGGGGCTGCGATCTACTGAGGACGAGGTTTTCTGCCCGTCGGATTGAGCATTCAACAAGCGAGATCTACAGCTCATGGAAAAGAAGAATGAGGCACTGGAGCACTCTATTCTGGCCTACTATGGCGCACGTAACTGCCACACTCCCCATTATGATTCCTGTCTTAAGACTCAACGAGGTTCTTCTCATTCTTCCTAGCGCTTGATCAAGCTCATCAGCCTCGATGTATGCCTCGTGGCGTTTTGTTTTCTGGTAAGATAAAAAACAGAAACTCTCCGTTCTAGCTCCGTTTAATCATATGATTAACCATAGTGCAGTTTCAGAAGTTTTTATTTCTGCAACGAAGTCACAAAAATTGTATACTGCCTGCCTGCCCACATACACCTTTTTAGGGGAATTATCTTGACCTCGTTCAATGTAATTGGTGGGCACTATCCGTTATTCTCGCAGGAAACAGTAAAGCACTCTTGCTTTCGCATGTTTGCAGACTCCGACGGATCCAGGCTACTCTGTTTGCAGAATCTTTTGAAAAAACAGTGTCATCGAACATACCACATGTGGAAGTTACGTTCCATATGTGCACCCGACCAATAAGGATAGATCTTCGAAAATCTGGATATTTATGACTGGGTATTCTAGCCTATTCTAGTCTTCAAACGAAGCCCAAGTTCCAGAGCTCAGGTACCCGAAAGAGTGAGGCAAACGAGTTGTCCGCTATTTTCTATTCAGATGATAAAGGATCTGTCCACTCCCACATTTTTTAGAATGAGCTCCAGAAACCATACATGATACAAGTCCTTTTTTTTTCAAATCAGCTCCACCTCAACTTCGAATTCTCCCGCTTCTGGCTCCACTCCTACAGTGTTCCATCCAGTGTGAACTCATTTGGAAGATTTGAGATCAGAATGTACGCCTCGGACACTGGGCAAGAGAGCTATCTTTGCCATGGGTTCTGCTGCAAAGAACAGGGCAGAGTAAAAGCTGACGCAAAGCTGGAAAACTTCCTCACTTGAACGGCTAATTTTTGTCGTTCAAGTTCTCTTCACTGCTCGTTCATCATGGTGTTCAAGTTCACCGTCGTTTCTGCTACTCTTGCTTTTTCCTTGTACGATCCGCGCATCTACCGGTTCCGTTTAGTGCTCTGAGTCCCAGCGCGTCCAAATTACCACTCAGCTGCCTCCATCCCCGCCGCCCATGAGCTTCTTGGGCTCCTTGGTCATTTTTGGGAAATGTCGGGATCGGTTTACTTGCTCCGCTGCTGGCGGCGACACCTTGTAAGCCAGTTTCTAGTTTTATATTCACTGAGGCTTGATACTCATGATAGCTCCCCTCAAGTTGTCTGCTGCACGGAAATTGCTGTTTGTGACATCAGGATGTTTTTGTTTACGATAGCAATGTATTGATGCTCAGAGCTAAGTTGGGCCTTTGAGAAGATATCAACGACCCAACGGACCAGAGATGTGTGCAGAGTGTGTTATCCCAACGCTTCGTACTTATGACGATCGAGCCACGCCATGATTCCCATTATCGGAGTACGTTTGCAGTGGCGCGATGGACCATCAATCATCTGTCAGGAGCATGTGAGTCTAGATGGTATAGAGGTCTCAAAGCTTGACTGTCGATCAGAAGGACCTGGCCTCATTCAACAAGTAAGCGGAGGTCTCTCTAGGGCCTCTGGGACGCTCCAGAGCCCCCAATGCTCCTCAAAAAATTGTCAGCTGTCAACGAAGTTGTTTGGAAGGCTTGGAATGTTCTAGACCGTCCTTGCTTAGCTCTACTTAGCCTCAGCCCAGGTTTTTGAGGCATATACGAGCTATTCATTTGAAATTGGTTTATGTATATTATTGAACCAAGTAAGCCTGGCAGGAAGGAAGGAAGTACTTAAGTAAGTGAACATAACTTAGCGGTGTATTAGCTGTGTGACAGATTCACTCACTTGGATGTGATGGTCAAACACTAAAGACGACGGCGACAGCTTGGAGATTATCCTACTTGATTGTACATTTGCAGTATAAACTCTCCAGTGAGCTGGGGTGCTGACCCGATTTTCTACATAATCATTTCGATATCGCAATTTGTAGAACATCAGCGAGTTTATTTAGTATTTGACAACCTCCTTGAAATTTAAAGCTTGTTAGTCCATTTTCCGGATAAATTTAAGTATTGTCTGTATTCGGATCCGATGTCACCCACAGTTAATATTTTCTGACAGAGATTGTCTTCGCTGAAGCTCTCGTCTCGTTGCTCCACAGCCACTCAATACTTATGTCGTAACTTGACTACCTTCATATGGTCTGTGCCGTTGTTCGTTCTATTATCTTCATAAGTTTACTCTTCTTTGTGAGTGCGTACGGTCCATCAAGGTGATCACTACCAATAGAAGATAGTTAAGAACTGTTACCAATTCTTACAGGGCTTTCCGTAAACCTTGACATACGCCGATTTTTTTTTTCAAAAATAATTATTTCGTAAGTGCTCTAGGCGCCTGGCGCTTATTTGCTCAGTTTGTCGTGTTATGCAGTTTACTTTGGTCCTGCCATGCACCTGAAGGCCCATAATGCTTACTGGGGCTCATAGTAGCACTGTATGCACCATAGAGCATTATAGATAGCTGAAGAAAGCTGGAGAAGGGTACGGAGAAGACCTCGCAACGTGACCTGGAGCTGTATCCGAGCCGCGGCTTGTGGGCTTGTGGCTGTGGATTAAATTAGGATTACGAAATATTTATGGCTGAAAATATTTCGGCACATGTCAATGTTTACGGAAAGCCGGATCGTATAAGAAAACTGGCCGCCCCATCATAGTCTTGTAAACAAGCATGTTTACACCATTTTGGTTACAATATTAGCATTGACCTAGTGCCGAATGCCTCAGCTTTAGCTCACTGTGGAGTGCTCGTGTTTGCCATCAGCTATCTCTTGACTCTTAAGTTCTTGTTCAACGCGCGGAAACATTCGGACCGAGGTAGGTCAAAGCGTCATTTACCATCCACTTTCAAGCAAATTTGCCAAACTCAAGTGACTTTACAAAAAGGACTGGCGTATTAAATTTCAAGTACAGAGCGTAGCCAAAAACTACCATCCTTTGGACGAAAATCATAAAACTATTATTACTAATACAACCAGGAACATTCCCAACGCAGCACAAAAACCCAAAGTATATATGTATCCAAGAGTAATTGACCCCGTACACAGCCCAACTATGTGCATGAGACGTCGGGTGCCACAGTTTCTCAGAGGGTAACGGGAGCACAGCCGATGGAGATGAGGCCACCTGTAGAGCCTCAGTTAGTAATAGAGCCATAAAATCGCAGATATTCTTTATATTACCAACGGAGTTGTTTGTGCAGCAGACAGCTTGAGCAGAGCTACAAAGGCAATGGTGAGTATCAAGCCTTAGCGAGTGTCACTGAAAAATGACTGACCAGGTGCCTCCGCCAGCAACGTTAATGCCGGAGCAAGTAAGACGACGAGACCAGTCACATCACCGATGACTACGCCAAGGAGCCCAAGGAGCACATCGATGCCGGGGATGGTTGCAGCCTGGGCAGCAGTTTGGACACTTTGGCAGCACTGGACGGGACCAGTGGAGCAGCTACTGGCGGGCTCGTTGCGAGGAGTAGGCGTGGCGAGCGCAATAGTAGCGAGAGCGGCGGTGAAAAAAGCGAGTTTGAACTGCATGATGAGTAGTAGTAGTGAAGAATGCTTGAACGACGAGTGCTAGTTGTTCGAGTGAGGAACTACTCATTTCTTGGCTAGCTTTATACCTTTTTCTCTGCCACAAGGTTCACCCCAAAGATACCTCAGTCGCCCAGGTGTCCGAGGTGGACATAACCTACTGATTTCAACTTTTCTCCCCAAATAACTCGTTCCTTGTCATACTCGATGGAAAAACTGTCGAAGTGGAGCAACAAACGGGAGAATTCGATAATAAGGAGAAGTTAATTTAAAGCATGAGTTTTTCGTTCTGTGCCTGTCAGGAAGTTGTTCAAAAGACAACGTTGTGAAGAAATATCAATTAGAGGACCAGTCATCTGGAAGAATAGAGGATAATTCACTTACCTGAATTTTATCGTTCACCGGAGCTCCGGAACATTGACCTTCATTCGTAAAAGGCTAGAAGAGGTACATATACAAATTCAAACCTATACAGCTGATGAACGTTGACTTCTACATGTGGTACCAATGTCGTACTCTGAAGATCTCACAGACACCGTAGGACAGAGTCAGAGTTGACGAGAGGGATGACGACTTGCTCCTCTTTCTGAATGACGTCGGAGCGCAGCTGCTGTTGGACGCGGTATAACAAAGGTGCCAGCATTAATCCTGTTATCAGTGCAACTGCCTCTTTCGCCCATATAACCAATTAAAACCGACGTGTGAGGCAAGGCCACATGAGAATGAGAAGTTGGGTCGAACAGATGTTTTCCCAAATGTCTTCCCAAAGAGCTCTAATTCATCCACTGGGTACGTACATGAAGAGATTTACCAGCGTTCTTTGCACAGAGACGAGGCAATTGGTACTTGCAAGTTGAAAGTAACCGGGTGCATTGAAAACCTAAATTTTCACACTTCAGCGGTATATTCCGTAAATGAAGCTGAAACTGTCAAGAGGCCAATCATATCAAGTAGATTGATCGATTTACCTCGTTTAATATCCGCAAAATGAGGCTGGAACTGTCCAGAGGCCAATCATGACAAGACGGATGATCGATTTACCATGCAGTTCTAGACACTACACAATTGTAGTACAGCAGACATATGGTAATTTCTTTCGAGGGATACTTCTTACCACAGTAAATAACTTGAGGTCTATATCGAATAGGTCAGCAGAGACCGGAGACAGTAGCATGGTAAAGGCCGTGCACTCTTCTGAAGACTTGATATGTGTCACGGAGAACAAAGGTCAAAAGGGTGATATCAGTCCGTCGTGTCATGAATAGTGACAGCCTCGCTTATTTTACTGAATGTTTCGACCAGAGATTTTTTGAGGAAATAAAGCATCTGAACTTCCGATGGGGTAAGACTGTAGAGGGTCCCGCCGTGTGTTGCCTCAGGCGTCTTGGCTACCTGCGTCAGTTCAATAGTTGCCTCGTGCTTCAGCACATATGAAAAATCCCATAGGATTCGCCTTGGGATCGTCAGAAGGTGATAAAATAGGGTCGACTCCCGTGGCTCTATGGAAGTTTGAGTTTGTTTGACAAGGTAGTTGATTCGTGAGCCTGGCCGAAGCTCTAAGATTTGTCGTGGATATCAAGATAGATGAGAGTGGTCGCCTTTGGGATTGATTGCGTCGGTATCACATAGACTGAAGACGTTGTCAGTATCTGTAGGACACGGAGGAAAAAGGACGTACCTTTGATAATTTCTCAACCAATTGCAATTTAAACCCAACACCCTCTCACAGCTAATGGTGGCAGTATGTTATCGGGGAAGAAAGTTCGCGCGCTTTATCCTGGTCATTTGGCAATATTTCCAGTTATACAAGCAGCGAAACCGGTAGTTTGAGTCTATCAGTGGGGATCGAGCATGCAAAAGTATTGAAACAAGCGCTCGTCGCTCGATGCTCTGTCACGTGCGTTTGTTATGCGTCTGCCAGGTGCCTAGAAGTTTCATTGAGATCAACCTCAAGGATTATATTCAACGACGGGCGGAAGGTAAGCGGTCAAGATACAGCAAGAGGGTTAATCCTGGTTAACTCAGCCCCCTTTTCAAGCCTCAAGATTGATAGCATACTATGTGCGATGCGTTAAAGCTTAAATTCTTAAAGTTTAAGTAAAGGACGATGGCGATAGCGTGGAAATCAGGAGTCCTTATTGTCGTCGCCGCCTCTCAGGGTTTCTTTCGGTGATTTCAGTCCTACCTGCGGTAGAAACTCGCCAGCGAACGCCGGGTGCCGAGCAGATCTTCTTTTCTACATGATTATTTTGAGATCGCAATCTATCGAATCTCAGCGAGCTTAGTTGACAAGCTCCTTGAAGCTCAAAGCCTGTTCATCCATTTTCCGGTAAAAGAGGTCACAGTCGAGATCTATTCTCCATCCTGCGCCGAACCTCTCGTCTCGTTGCTGAAAAGCTACTTATGCTCTTACTTTGACCACCTCTTTGGATCTGTCTATATATACACATGATCCAGTGCGCGGGGGTCGTTCCTTTTATTATCTACACAAGTTTAGTCTCTCCTTCAGGTCAAATTAGCGTCGGCCTAATCTGGGGCCAGAGAAGGAGTTGCCTCAGCTTCAGCTCACTGTCGAGTACAGTATCTATATTTCCATCGACTCTTGTCCAACGCGCGGAAAGATTCGGACCGACATAGGTCAAAGCGTCATTTACTGTACACTTTCAAGCAGATATGCCGAATTCAAGTGGCTTTGCGAAAAGGACCGTCATATTGAATTTCAAGTACAGAGCATATCCGAAAACTATCATTCTTTGAACGAAAATCATGAAACCACTATTATTAATACAACCAATATCATTCCATGAGTAATTGACCCAGTACACAGCCCAACTATGCTCATGAGGCATCGGGAGCCACCGTTGTTCTTGTTCAGAGGGTAACGGGGGCACAGCCGATGGAGATGAGGCCACCTGTAGAGCCTCAGTTAGTAATAGAGCCATAAAATCAAGGATATTTTTTATATTACCAACGGAGTTGTTTGTGCAGCAGACAGCTTGAGCAGAGCTACGGAGGCATAGTGAGAATCAAGCTTTAGCGAGTATGACTGAAAAAATGACTTACCAGGTGCCTCCACCAGCAACGTTAATGCCGGAGCAAGTAAGACCGACGAGACCAGTCACATCACCGATGACTACGCCAAGGAGCCCAAGGAGCACATCGATGCCGGGGATGGTTGCAGCCTGGGCAGCAGTTTGGACACTTTGGCAGCACTGGACGGGACCAGTGGAGCAGCTACTGGCGGGCTCGTTGCGAGGAGTAGGCGTGGCGAGCGCAATAGTAGCGAGAGCGGCGGTGAAAAAAGCGAGTTTGAACTGCATGATGAGTAGTAGTAGTGAAGAATGCTTGAACGACGAGTGCTAGTTGTTCGAGTGAGGAACTACTCATTTCTTGGCTAGCTTTTATACCTTTTTCTCTGCCACAAGGTTCACCCCAAAGATACCTCAGTCGCCCAGGTGTCCGAGGTGGACATAACCTACTGATTTCAACTTTTCTCCCCAAATAACTCGTTCCTTGTCATACTCGATGGAAAAAACTGTCGAAGTGGAGCAACAAACGGGAGAATTCGATAATGAGGGGAATTCAATTTAAAGTGAGTTGTCCGTTCTGTGCCTGGCAGGAAGTCGTTCAAAAAACAAGGAATATTATTTAGAGGATCCGGAAGAACAGAGGATAATTCACTTACTTGAGTCGTGTCCGGAGCTCCGGAACACCAGCTTTAATCGTAAAAGGCTAGAAGAGGCACATATACAAATCTTCAACAGTTGATGAACCAATGTCACACTCTGAAGATCTCACAGACGCCGTGTGACATAGTCAGAGTCGAGAGGGATGACGATGACGACTTGCTCCTCTTTCTGAATGACGTCGAAGGTGTAAAATGCTCTTGGATGCGGGATGACGGAAGTGGCCCCCAGTCCTGTTATCAATGCAACCCCCTCTTAAGCCCATATGACCAATTAGAACCGACGTGTGAGGCAAGGCCACATGAGAACTTGTACTTGAAGCTTTGAAGCTTGAACGTCTAGACCTTAGGTCGCAGACTTCTTCCCAAACAGCCCCGCTTCCTCCGATTTGTTACGTGCGTGAAGAAGGCTACCAGCATCTTCGCGCAGAAATAAAACCATTGGTAATTTCAAGCTGAAATTAGACGGAAGGAGAACAAGGTGCGTGGAGAACCTAAATTGCCGCACTTCCACTCATTCAAGCTTGCACGTCTTCTTTCGACAGTGTATTCCGCGAATGAACTAAGTAGAGCTGTCAAGAGACCAATCATGCCAAATAGATTGATCGATTCGTTCAGGCTGGACCTGTTGAGAGGCCAATCATGATTGATTTACTGTGTAGTTCTAGACACTTTGTACATAATTGTCGTACAGCAGACATATGGTGATTTCTATCGATGGATACTTCTTTCCACAGCAAATAACTTGAGGCCTTGAATGGGTCAGCAGAGACCAGAAACAATAGCAAGGAAAAGGCATCGCACTCTTCTGAGGCGTGGTATGATATGTACTACGGGGAGCATAGCGCTGTCAAAAAGGTGATATCAGTCCGTCGTGTCATGAATATGAATAGACACTGACAGACTCGCTGTTTTTTTGACCATAGAATTTGACAAACATTTTCGCTTCCGATGGATAGAGGAGTCCCGCCCAATTTTGCCTCTGGCTGCCCCGTACTTCACACATTCACGTAAACTTTCCTGCTTCACCTTGGGATTGCCCAGGTTATAGAATAGCGTCGCATCGCTGTGACTTTACGGAAGTTTAAGTTTGCTTGGCAAGGGGTAGTTGATTCACGGGCCATCGAAGCTCCAAGATATTTGTCGGGCTCGTAGATACTAAGATGAGCGATACATAGTGCGGAGCAGAAAAATGTTTCGTAGACGTAGCCTTTGTGTCGATATCACGGAGACTGAGGAGATCGTTAGTATCTGTAGGACGGGGAGGAAAAAGGACGTACTCTAATAATATCTCAATCGATTGCCCACCATTTGAACATGACACCCTCGCAGATAATGGTGCCGGTGAGTTCTTGCTCTGAGGTGCTGGCTCGGAACGTTCGCGAAAAGAAAAGAAAGCTTGTTATGCGGATTCGCGCGCATCATCTTAGCTAGTCATTTGACAATATCCGCAGTTATACAAGTAGCAGTGACTAGAGTCTCTAGTTTGAGTCCATGCCATGAGTGCGCGGTCAAGGGGGGAGCGCTTGAAACAAGCGCTCTGCCACGTGTGCTTGTTGTGCTCATGATCGCTACTTCAACTTGATAAAGGACTTCAACGGCGGGCAGAAGGTAAGCGGTCAAAATACAGCAAGAGGTTTAGCTCAGACTCTCTTCCATTGTTCCAAGTCGAAAACATATGTAGACATTCAACACGCTCGGCCACGGGTTATCTCCTGAAGCACTTGAACGACAAAGGTCGGATTACAGTGAAGTCAGACTTCACCAGAACTTTGTGGGGAAATAACTGGATAGTGGTAGTGGAGGTAACGGCCCCTGAAATTTTTGAACTACCAGTAATGATGCTATTAACAGTCCCGTCCTTTCGAAGAACACATACCGCCACATAAATTCATTGCTGAATGAGGCTTAATCAAACAGATTCTGTCGTCTCAAGCTCTACCGACTATCAAAGAGATACCACCGTTAGAATGGCACCATAGCCGAAACAGTCCAGGCTCGACATTCTTCTCCAAAACTATGGAACGTCGTATCCTAGAAGAGTGTGAAGAGGATCTATGTCTGTTGGACGAAATTGTGTAATCCTCCGTCTTTCCAGGACTATTACAACGGCAAGGGACCATCACTACAAGAAATCTTCCTGACGTGAAGGGCAGGGAATTATCGGCCGAAAAACTGTGGTTCTGGTGGCGCGGGCATAGGGGGAAACGTTATTCACAGCGAGTTGAAGCCAGAAATTGGGACGACTACAATTGTTCCTGTGGCCCACTCCTGGTGGTGGTGAGCATGCTCACTCGATGATCTTTTTGATTCCTACAAGTGCTTCGGCCGGAAAATTCACCGCTTCAATCGTGCTTCTCCATTATTTTTGGATTTGACATAACCAAAGTGATGACAGTCGTGTCAAAAAACTTGCGCCCGTCTTCCCCAAAATTAGAGAACGCACCTAGGCCGGTATGTGCGCTTTTAACAGCTTTTTTTTGTTTTGTTATTGACGTTCTTACAGGAACAATCATCTCCGTCAACACGCACCCCTCCCGTAGTACGCCTCCTCGCTTTCAGCCGTTCTATCCCCTACCCACGCAGCACTGCCCGCTGGGCTTGTGGTGGCTGTTCACGCTCGAGGAGACATCTCAAAGCTGATGCTTCCACTCCTGCTCACACGAAGGTATCGGATGGATGTTGATCAAGCAAAAAGAGGGCATCACACATGCGGAGGTAGACTCTATTATCGATACGAAGATATCCTCCCCGCTATCTTTCGTGCTTCGGCCGGGACATGCGAAGTGCTCCAATTGTCCAAACCTTTACCGCAACTTCAGATACATGCCTACAACGACGCAATGTAGACACGCCTCCTACCCCCTAATACTTTGACCTTCTTGGCGTGATGATCTGGAACAGGTATTGATAAATTATCTGACGAAACCTCGACGTCGTGCACAATGTGGACGTTTCCAAGCAACAACGGGGATTACAGAGCGCCCGCATTACTACCGCGAACAAGAATATGCTCCCTGAAGAAAAGGAGTTTTGAGGACGGCGCACGGAGCTGCGCGCACAATACTCGAACCAATGGGGAACAACAAAACTGTAGCCGCCGCGATCAGGGAAGATCCCAACATTCCTTCCGGATCTGATGTATCCCAGAAGGTTACTGAGTTTGTTGGAACGCTGGCGGAGGCGCGCGGATTAAGTCCCATATCACCGCTGAAACGATGGATGATAAAGTAAAAACAGAGGTTTGGGTGGGAAGATGGATAGAATACAGACAATGAGGTGGTGGTCATACAAGGTTTAATGGGATTGTCTGTGTACAGCACATGTACTCGTCCTATTGGTGGAATTCCATGGCAATGTCCTCGTTCGCCCCTTTCGCAGCCGCTTCATTCACAGCCTTTCTAGAACTCATGAACCAATCGATTCAAGAGTAATCCGTCAAGCTGGCTATGCGGAACTTCATCAATCTGTCACAGTAAAAGACAGCGAAGCCAGACCTGAGCCGGTATCCAGTGTAGCGCCAAATGAATCCGGGCCGAACACGAGTTGGTCAAAGCGAATGTTACGAGCCTTTAGCGTTGTGATGTGGACCCTGGTCTTAGGTTCGCAACGGTAAGCGAAATATTCATATGGATTTTACAATACACCCCAAAAACCCAACGAAAAAAATGAAAAATGTACATCGATCGACCAGCTTCTAACCACAGAGTCTCGACTGACTGAAGACCAGTGTGTGCAATGAATGGCCGCTAGTCTTACCAGTTTTTGAATGCGACACGGGTGCTCAGAGAGTGACGGGAGCACAACCGACGGAAATGAGACCACCTGAAAAGCTTCAGTCAGTAATGCAAGTACTTCTAGAATCAGGAATATGCCTCAAGTTACCGGTGGCGTTGTCTTCACAGCAGACAGTTTGAGCAGTGCTGCGAGGACAGCGGTAAGCATCAAGCCTGAAAACATGATTATGAATTGCCTACCAAGTACCACCGCCAGCAACGTTAATGGAGGAGCAAGTAGAACCGATCTCGCCGGTCACAGCACCGAGGACGATGCCAAGGAGTCCTGCGAGCGTGCTGGTGATAGGATCGGCTTGAGCGTCAGTGACAGACTGGACGCTCGAGCAGCACTGAATGCTACCAGTGGAGCATTTGGAATCGCGAGGAGTGGGGGTAGCTACGACGAGGGCAGCGAGAGCGGTGGCGACAAGAGTGAGTTTAAACTGCATAGTGAGTAGTGGCGAAAAGTTACTTGAACGAAGGCTACTGGCTGTTCGAGTGAGGAGCTTCTACCAACTTTGGGCTGGTTCTTATACTCTTCCCCAGCGCTAATGGGATCCTTGTTTGTGTTTACCTCTCTCTCTATCTTCTCGAAGCATGTTCCAGAATGACTATGCATCCTTGAATTTCAATGCTGTGCGTCAGCGTCAGTGACACTTTGACTCGAATGTCGTATAGAAATACATTTTACCTTACCAAAGACTTTCGACTCCGTGGGAGGCAACCCAGAGACCGCTTGAACATTCAATGTCGAAAGTTGAAGTGAATAGATGCACCAGGAGACTTTCAGTGGATCAGCCGCATATACGAAGTGATTTAATCTTGTTCTGCGTGGTAGAATGACTCGGTATTAGAGCGTGGATATCGACCCAATCTTTCTTTTCATTCTCCAGCGGTGGCCGCAGAACAGTCCAAATACAATCTGTAATTGAAGAACAAGTATTCCTACTTATTATGGGCCTCTGCTTCTCTCCCTTGGACTGTGGCTATTATCTCTCTTAAGATCGTGGAGCACGCCGTGACACTATTGACTGCAGGAGAGCAGCAGTATGCTGAGTTCCACAGAAGGATTCCGGCAGTGTGCAGTGAGCTCAGACTCGAAAGCGGGGGAGCTCGCATAACAAGCTGGTCCGTACGAAGTTACCAGTGTCATATATTCAGCTGTAAACGAGATATTCATATTGATTTTACAATACTACCACCCAAAAGCCTAACTAAAAAATCAGATGTTTGATAAGTAGAGACACCCAGCTTTCAACTACAGAGTTTCGCGGATCAGAGAGATCGAAATGAACTAGTGATTACCAGGCATAGCGTAGTTGAATGCGATGCGGGTACTCAGAGAGTGATAGGGGCACAACCGACATGAGTAACTTCAGCCAGTGATGCAGTCATAGAATGAGAAATTGCGTCAGATCACCGTTGGAGTTGTCCTCACATGAGCCTCGCTGCGAGGTGAGCATCAAGCCTGAAAATACAATTAGTATAAACGGCCTGCCAAGTACCACCGCCACCAACGTTAAGGCCAGAGAAAGTAAGACCGATCTCGCCAGTCACAGCGCCTAAGGACGATGGCAAAGAGCCCTGCGAGCAGGCTAGTGATGGGGCTAGATTGAACTGCAGCGACAGACTGGGTGGTCTGGCAGCACTGAATGGAGCCAGTAGAGCAGGTAGAGGAGAGATCATTACGAGGAGCCTGGAGCGGGGGTAGCTACAGCAAGAGTAGCGAGAGCGGCGCCCACAAAGATGAGCTCCAACTGCATATCTAGTAGTGGGGAAAAATCATTTGAGCGATGGATGCTGCTTGTTCGAGTGGAGAGCTCGTAGTGATCTTGGGCTAGTTTTTATACTCTTGCCAAGTGCCAGGCAATCCTCCTTGTTTATGTTGATTTTTCGGCATATGTTACGAGGAGAATCAGACTATTCATGAATCCCTTAGACTGTTACTTACCTCAGTGTCAGAATTTTGGATATCGTACAAGAATGAGGGCTGAAGATAAAGCTTTTGCTTGTGCCTCATTTGAACCGATGTCCAATTCGAACTAAGTATGTATGTAAATCTGAGTCGTTGAAAACATTTTGCCAGACCATCCAGTCCCGTTAGTAATCGCAGAGCTGGAAAACTTCAAGAAGTCTGTTACTTAGGAAGCCCTAACTAGCAGACGAAATGGATTTGGTGGGGTAGTTCCGAGGTGGTAGTTCACAGGCTTTATACTTACTGACGATCGAGGATCAGTCCAAAATTCCAAACATGATATTCGACTAAAACAATAGACGTAGTGGACACGCAGCTACTTGCTGTGCCTCAGTGCCATAGTGGCGTTTCTAATGTATTGGAAACTTTGAGAGAACAAGGGATGACTATCCCCGGAATACGGAAGAGGTCAAGACAGTTTTCACCACTGACACTTGCGGAGGCTCAATCGCGGTTACAGCGATAGAATCGTCAAGACTCAAAGTGGTGAAAGTGAACGGGTGCATTTATTTTCCTACTACTGAAGCACTTTCGCATGGGTGAAGTCAAAGCGTGCTTTACGAGTGGTGGTCCTTAATATCTTATTTTTGTAAACCAAAATTCGTCCTTGATTTTCCCATATGTGATACAAAAAAAGCAATCCAAGCTCGACTATAAGACAGGATATATCGATCCAGATGACCACCCTTCAACTACGGAGCCCCGACTGACTGACTGGAGACAAGTACCGAAGTTGACTAGCGATAGTAGCACACTCCGCTCAGACAGTAATGGGGATGCAACCGACGGAGATAAGACCACCTGCAAGGCGATAGTCAGTAATGGAGTCAGAAGAATACGAATAACGATCATCTTACCAACGTTGTTGTTCGTGCAGCAAACAGCTTGTGCAGTGCTATGAAGGCAATGATGAATACCAAGCATGAGCAGACAAATGACCAGAAAACGGCCTACCAGGTGCCGCCACCGAGAATGTTCACGGGGGAGCAATCAGAACCAATGAGGCCTGTCACATCACCGAGAAGGCCAACAAGGACTCCAAGGAGCCCAGAGAGGAGACCGCTGTCTGTAGCTTGAGTTACCGATTGTACGAGCTGGCAGCACTGTTGGTTGCCAGTGGAGCAGCTGGAGGTGGGAGGCGGCGGGGAGCTGTTAGGAGTGGGAGTGGCTACGACGAGGGTAGCGAGAGCGGCGGCGACAAAAGTGAGTTTAAACTGCATAGTGAGTAGTGGTGTAGAGTTACTTGAACGACGGCTGCTAGTTGTTCGAGTGAGGAACTCCTCTCAACTCTAGGCCAGCTTTTATACTCTTTCCTGGCGTCCAGGGGTTGCTTGTTTGTGTTTTGCTCTCTCTTTCTTCCCGAATGACGATTCTTGAACTCCTACTTGCTGTGCCTCAGTGTCATAGTGGCGGTTCTAATGTATTGGATACTTTTGGGGAACCAGGGATGGCTTTACCCTTACTTGGACGTAGTATACTTAGTATGTGCAGACTTTTGACTTCGTGGAGGCCAGTCAGAGATGCCGTTTAAGTATTCGACATCAAAATACGCTTCAATAGAAGCTCTTTGAAGATCGGTGGGATGAACAAGGCACTCATATATAATTATACAAAGTGACCATCCAGTCCCGTCCGTTAGTATCACACATCATGGTGGTAAATTTTCAACGAAGGATACCAACTAGGAAGCTTGGAAGCCCTCGATGATAGCAGATGAGACGGATGTGATGGAAGTGCTCTCGAACCTCAAGCACACGCTCGATTGAGCTTACTGGGGACCATGGCATTGGCCGTTCTTCAGTTGCCAAGCATTGCACGCTTCAGTTAGTTTTTCCGCGTACAAAAGGATTTTACGGGATTTGGCCGTAACATGTGGGATTGATTAGAACAAACAAAAGGTCCAAAGGCCTTGGCAAAGATGTGAAAGGAAGTGTATATCAGGAGTACGGAAGAGGCCAAGACCGTTTTCGCCACTGACAATGGCTTGTGGAACCCATCTGAAGCTAGCGGAAGTCGACTCAATCGCAGGTACAGTGACAGAATCGTCAAAGTGGTGAAAGTGAACAGGCGCGTTCATTTTCCTATTACTGAAACACTTTCGCATGGGTCAAGTCAAAGCGTGCTTTACGAACGGTAACACTTATGTAATATCTTATTTTTTGCATAAAATTCATCTTTGATTTTCCCATATATGATACAAAAAACCCAATGCAAGCTCGACTACAAGACAATATGTAAACCGACCTAGACGAACACCCTTCAACTACGGAGCCCCGATTGACTGATTGGAGACAAGTACCGAAATTAACTAGTGATCGTAGCAGAACTAGAGCACTACTCTCAGAGAGTAATGGGGATGCAACCAGCGGAGATAAGACCTCCTGCAGGGCGATAGTCAGTAATGGAGTCAGAAGAATATGAATAACGATCATCTTACCAATGTTGTTGTTCGTGCAGCAAACAGCTTGAGCAGTGCTATGAAGGCAATGATGAATATCAAGCATGAGCAGACATATGACCAGAAAACCTACCAAGTGCCGCCGCCGAGAATGTTTACGGGGGAGCAATCAGAACCAATGAGGCCTGTCACATCACCGAGAAGTCCAACAAGGACTCCAAGGAGCCCAGAGAGGAGACCGCTGTCTGTAGCTTGAGATACCGATTGTACGAGCTGGCAGCATTGTTGGTTGCCAGTGGAGCAGCTGGAGGTGGGAGGCGGCGGGGAGCTGTTAGGAGTGGGAGTGGCTACGACGAGGGTAGCGAGAGCGGCGGCGACAAAAGTGAGTTTAAACTGCATAGTGAGTAGTGGTGTAGAGTTACTTGAACGACGGCTACTAGTTGTTCGAGTGAGGAAATCCTCTCAACTCTAGGCTAGCTTTTATACTCTTTCCTGGCGTCCAGGGGTTGCTTGTTTGTGTTTTGCTCTCTCTTTCTTCCCGATTCTTGAACTCCTACTTGCTGTGCCTCAGTGTCATAGTGGCGGTTCTAATGTATTGGATACTTTGAGAGAACCAGGGACGGCTTTACCCTTACTTGGAACGTAGTATACTCTAGTATGTATACTTAGTATGTGCAGACGTTTGACTTCGTGGGAGGCCTGTCAGAGATGCTGTTTAAGTATTCGACATCAAAATATCATTGAAGCGAATAGAAGCTCTTTGAAGATCGGTGGGCTGAACAAGGCACCCATATATAATTATACAAAGTGACCATCCAGTCCCGTCCGTTAGTATCACGCATCATGGTGGTAAATTTTCAACGAAGGGTACCAACTAGGAAGCTTGGAAGCCCTCGATGATAGCAGATGAGACGGATGTGGTGGAATTGCTCTCGAACCTCAAGCACACGCTCGATTGAGCTTACTGGGGACCATGGCATTGGCCGTTCTTCAGTTGCCAAGCATTGCACGCTTCAGTTAGTTTTTCGCGTGCAAAAGTATTTTACGGGATTTGGCCGTACATGTGGGATTGATTAAGACAAACAAAAGGTCCAAAGGCCTTGGCAAAGATGTGAAAGGAAGTGTATATCCGGAATACGGAAAAGGCCAAGACAGTTTTCGCCACTGACAATGGCTTGTGGAACCCATCTGAAGCTAGCGGAGGTCGACTCAATCGCGGATACAGTGACAGAATCGTCAAAGTGGTGAAAGTGAACAGGCGCGTTCATTTTCCTATTACTGAAACACTTTCGCATGGGTCAAGTCAAAGCGTGCTTTACGAACGGTAATCCTTCTGTAATATCTTTTTTTTGTACATCATTGCCTAAAATTCATCTTTGATTTTCCCATATATGATACAAAAAACGCAATGCAAGCTCGACTACAAGACAATATGTAAACCGATCTAGACGCACACCCTTCAACTACGGAGCCCCGATTGACTGATTGGAGACCAGTACCGAAATTATCTCGTGATCGTAGCAGAACTAGAGCACTACCCTCAGAGAGTAATGGGGATGCAACCAACGGAGATAAGACCTCCTGCAGGGAAATACTCAGTAATGGAGTCAGAAGAATATGAATAACGATCATCTTACCAACGTTGTTGTTCGTGCAGCAAACAGCTTGAGCAGTGCTATGAAGGCAATGATGAATATCAAGCATGAGCAGACAAATGACCAGAAACCCTACCAAGTGCCGCCGCCGAGAATGTTCACGGGGGAGCAATCAGAACCAATGAGGCCTGTCACATCACCGAGAAGTCCAACAAGGATTCCAAGGAGCCCAGAGAGGAGACCGCTGTCTGTAGCTTGAGTTACCGATTGTACGAGCTGGCAGCACTGTTGGTTGCCAGTGGAGCAGCTGGAGGTGGGAGGCGGCGGGGAGCTGTTAGGAGTGGGAGTAGCTACGACGAGGGTAGCGAGAGCGGCGGCGACAAAAGTGAGTTTAAACTGCATAGTGAGTAGTGTAGAGTTACTTGAACGACGGCTGCTAGTTGTTTGAGTGAGGAACTCCTCTCGACTCTAGGCTAGCTTTTATACTCTTTCCTGGCGTCCAGGGGTTGCTTGTTCATGTTTCGCTCTCTCTTTTTTCCCGAAAGACGATTCTTGAACTCCGACTTGCTGTGCCTCAGTGTCATAGTGGCGGTTCTAATGTATTGGATACTTTGAGAGAGCCAGGGATGGCTTTACCTTACTTGGAAAGTAGTATACTTAGTATGTGCAGACGTTTGACTTCGTGGGAGGCCCGTCAGAGATGCCGTTTAAGTATTCGACATCAAAAGATGAGGCGAATAGAAGCTCGGTGAAGATTATCTGTGGGCTGAACAAGGCACTCATATATAATTATACGAAGTGACCATCCAGTCCCGTCCGTTAGTATCACACATCATGGTGGTAAAATCTAAAAGAAGGATACTAACTAAGAAGTTTGGATGCCCTCGATTATAGCAGATGAGATGGATGTGGGGAGTTACTCTCGACGCTCATGCACACGCTAGATTGAGACTGGGGACCATGGCATCGGTCGTTCTTCAGTCGCCAAGCATTGCGGCTTCAGTTACTTTGCCCGCGTACAGCAGTATTTTAGGGGTTTGGCCGTAATATATGGGATTGGTTATGATAGACAAGATGTCCAACGGCCTTGGCAAAGATGTGAAAGGAACTGTATGAAAGGAAGTGTACTATGCCTCCCTCCGGAAGTTATGACAGTTGTCGCCACTGACAGTGGCTTGTGCAACCCATCTTAAGTGGGCTCAACCGCGGCCCGCGGGTACAGTGACACACTCGTCAAAGTGGCGAGAGTGAACGGGTGCGTGGACGGGTGCGTTTCCTATTACTGAAACACTTTCGCATGCGTAAAGTCAAAGCGTGCTTTACCACCGATGATCCTTATGTAATATCTTATTTTCTGTACATCATTTCCCAAAATTCATCTTTGATTTTCCCATATGATACAAAAAACGCAATGCAAGCTCGACTACAAGACAATATGTAAATCGATCTAGACGGACACCCTTCAACTACGGAGCCCCGACTGACTGACTGGAGCCAAGTACAGAAATTAGCTAGTGACCGTAGCAGAACTAGAGCACTACCCTCAGAGAGTAATGGGGATGCAACCGACGGAGATGAGACCACCTACAGGGCGATAGTCAGTAATGGAGTCAGAAGAATCCGAATAACGATCATATTTACCAACGTTGTTGTTCGTGCAGCAAACAGCTTGAGCAGTGCTATGAAGGCAATGATGAATACCAAGTATGAGCAGACAAATGTCCAGAAAACGGCCTACCAAGTGCCACCGCCGAGAATGTCCACGCCGGAGCAATCAGAACCAATGAGGCCCGTCACATCACCGAGAAGGCCAACAAGGATTCCAAGAAGCCCAGAGAGGAGACCGCTCTCTGTAGCTTGAGTAACCGATTGAGTGGTCTGGCAGCACTGTTGGTTTCCGGTGGAACAGCTGGAGGTGGGAGGCGGGGGCGAGCTGTTAGGAGTGGGGTAGCTACGACGAGAGTAGCGAGAGCGGCGACGACAAAAAGTGAGCTTAAACTGCATAGTGAGTAATGGTGTAGAGTACTTGAACGACGGCTGCTAGTTGTTCGAGTGAGGGAAATTTCCTAACTTTGGACGAGCTTTTATACTCCTTCCAAGTGCCAATGGTTGGTTGTTTACGTCGAAGGCTCTCTTGCTTCGGCATATGTTTCCAAGAGAAGAAATTCCTGTTCCTGATAATACTTACCTCAGTGTCAGAGTTTGAAACGAATGTCGTACAGGAAAGGTGAGCTCAAGGGAATGCTTTTACCTTGTTTGGCAAGTATATGTCTTTCAACATTCAAGTCAGAGAAGTCATTTATTCGGAATTAAAAGATGGTGCCTGTTCAGCGTGTTCGGCACTTGCGGCTGCAACCACAGATGCCGCAGTAGCCTCGTTAAATCTGTCCTCCTTCTTGCGGTTTACTAGCACTCGAGCAATATAAGTGACAATTGTCCCCACTTCAACTATGATTTCGTCGACTGGCTGTTCGATGCAGTGGTTAATGATCTTGTTCCGCATTATGAGAGAACTTGGTGGCGCGCAGATGCCCACCCAATCTTCATCTACTTCTCCCGGAGAAAAAACAGTCCAAATATAAATTTTAATTAATTAAGAAAAAGAATGTCCTTGTCATGTTTGACAAATTAAAATTTGAACTTTTTCTTGCAGCGGCGACAGCAGTGCCATGGCCCATGGGGTAGATGGGCAAGGCATCATCCTGTCATGCACGGCTTCCCCGGCATACACTGATTTCAGGTACGATAACAGACGACAGGACAGGTCTGCACAAGTATTCTCATATTGTAGAAAGGCCACAACCTAGAAGGCCATAGGAAACAGACGATAAGGTTTGAAAACATCAGCCATGAAGTAATTCATGACGATCATGATATGCTCGCAAAATGGCAGAGTCCCATTGAGCCTTGAGGAAGAGCCGTGGGTTCACGCTATGCACACTGCGTCCGATGTGTACCGCGGATATTGAGACTTAGAAAGGTTATTTCGCTCGCTGTTCCTTTGCAAAACAAGGGCTAGGGAGACCGACCTTGATTAGCTCATTGAGGACTTGAGCGGTTGTTCCGCGGTACCCTTGGCTGGTAAGCGGTGACGCGTGACGCGTTGACGACGAGGCTATGACAAAAAAGGAATCTCGCAATAAAGCGAATGAGAAAACCCACTAAGTCCCTCATGTACATCGCAAATGCCATGTTTGAATAAAATCCGGAAATAAAGTAGACATCCAGAAGGCAGCTAAGAATGTCGACGGAACCAGAGTAAGCCCAGTATGCGCGGAACAGATATTTATTGGAAGAAAGCCACTGATGCCTCTGGTGGTCACTTGAGCTCATTGTGAAGTCAGAACGCAGACGCTGCTTGACGTTGAATATGTTCACAGGGGAATTAATTCATATAGTTGCTGATCTTAATCATGCTCAGGTACGTCAACTTTTTTGTGGGATGCGGCAGCCGATGGTGAAGCTGTGAAGTAAACTGTGAACAATTATAGCTTGTTGACTTTATTTAAGAGGATCCGGTCCAAGCATGCATATGGACCAAAGTCTGACATGAAGTGAGGATCAGATATGAAGCAAACGATGAGCAGATTTACCATGTCAAATACCATACAAGTTTAAATGTCTTCACGAACCTTGCCACCGGTCACAGTAGGAGAACCCGAAGCTTGATTTTTTTTGGCGTTGACTTCGTTCTTGTGGGTTTATCTAGAGCTCGAGCTGTAACTTGCCTGGGTTATAACAAAATGGGCGCTTCCTTTAGCGCCATCAAGCGCTTGACACCGTGTTACAAAGCTTTGACCGCTACC
This sequence comes from Rhodocollybia butyracea, assembly GCA_015501585.1. Classification (NCBI taxonomy): domain Eukaryota; kingdom Fungi; phylum Basidiomycota; class Agaricomycetes; order Agaricales; family Omphalotaceae; genus Rhodocollybia; species Rhodocollybia butyracea. Next base: position 45,244 of record JADNRY010000131.1, on the reverse strand, counting down.
GTCAAGAATGGCAGAACGGACAAACTCAAACATGCTGTTTGCTAATTTCAACCAGGATTTTTCGTACGTAGCTCTATATTATAACTCTTTGAAATCTCTCTTAGCGTAGACTCTCAGCTGTGTATCAGTAGGAACACGGAAAGGGTACAGCATCACCAACTGCGATCCATTTGGACGCGTATATACTTCGAGTATGTTTGTGGCTTTTTTCTCGCTTTTTATTGACTAAATCAGTGTAGATGACGGCGCAAGAGGCATTGTCGAGATGTTGTTTTGTACATCGCTCATCGCGCTAGTAGGAGCCGCTGATCAGCCCCAGAGCAGTCCGAGAAAGCTGCAGATTGTCAACACAAAAGTGCACCTCGAACGCTCTTTATTTTCGCTTTTATTCACTTTCTTTAATAGCGACAATCTATGATATGCGAGCTGCTCTTCCCATCGTCCATCCTCGCCGTCAAGCTCAACCGCAAAAACGCTTGTGATTGTCCTGGAGACCGAGATTTACATTTATGACATTTCGAATATGAGATTACTCCATGTCATAGAAACTACTCCGAACCCAGAAGGTGTGTACTCTACTCTATGACTCTGCATCCAAACTCATTGTTTCTCAGCAATATGTGCTCTATCACCTTCTGCGGACAGCTCTTACCTCGCATATCCGTCCACAGTCCCATCTCCAACAACAACACTCACTCCTGGAACAGCAATTAACTCCGCTCCGTCAGCCGCAACTACTTCCCCTTCTGGCGATGTCCTCCTCTTCTCGACCCGTTCGCTTACTGTTGCCAACGTTATACAAGCCCATAAAGCTCCTATCTCATTCTTATCTATCAACTCGACAGGAACCATTCTCGCTACTTCTTCTGACAAAGGAACGGTCATCCGTGTCTGGAGTATTCCTGGTGCTGAAAAGTTGTACCAATTCCGTCGAGGTACACGGGAGGCGAAGATATACTCGATGAACTTTAACACAGTATCAACGCTCCTCGCTGTTAGCTCCGCCCATGATACAGTACACATCTTCAAACTTGCCCGAGGGAAAGATGGTCCTGGCCCAGTAACAGCAAAGCAACCAGTCCGTCGCCTTCTTCAGACTCTGTGGATACAGCCGAAGGTGGAGTGGATGGCGGCTACGAAGCATTTATTGAAAAGAAGAAGAACGCGGAGTTTCTTCGAGTTTGAAGAGGAGGTCGCTGCAGGTTACCAAAACTCTTTCACACTCGATGGGCGGATATTTACCGAATACGCTTACGGAGATGTGGGAACCGTCGCGAGACTTTGCGTTTTTACGCCTTCCGACGAGTGGTGCAAGATGTGCGGTGGCATTGAGCGCGTACGTTCTCGATATTGTCGTCTTGACTCCGGTTTTTAACGATGTTTTTCTAGAACGATGCCTCAGGTCATGGTCATATCATCTGAAGGCTACTTTTATTCGTACAATATCGATCTGGAGAACGGAGGCGAATGCTCGTTGATGAAGCAATATAGGTTTGTCGCTGTTTTCTCTTCGCACTACTCTGTCCTCAACCACCATCGTAGTTTACTCGACTCCGGAGACGATTCGTCAGGGATAGAGTAACGCGAAGACGAATACGGTTTCTGCTTCTCTGCTCTTTCTGGGTCTCTTCATACCTTACTCTTAATTCATAGCGACAGCCGCTCAGGCTTGAATGGACATTTTTTTTCGGATTGACTTTGTATCTTTATTTTCATACGGAGGCGAGCACAAATAGGAATGAATTGAAAGAACACGTCTGCTGGATCTACCTTCGCTCGAGAGGTAAGTACGCCTGAAGAGGAAAAGGTGATGTCATCACCTCAAAGCCAAGCTCAAACGACCTTTCAATCTCCACGATCCTTCTGCCTCAGTCTAGCAGTTGAGAGCGATAATGCCGTCTGCGAAGGTTCAGTCAATACTTGCGGGATGAGATACCATCCTGTTTAACTTACTAAAGCTGTTGTTCTGACAGCAGACGATAGTCGTAGAGCTAGACAAACACAGTCGGCCAACTTATCGAAACACACCTCGGAAAAACTTACCAAGAGCCAGTAAAAGGAGCGCAGTAATGCCGACGTTACCCTGAGCGCCAACAATGCCAAGAAGGCCTAGGAGTTGAGAAGCTTGAGGGCTGGTTGCGGGTTGGACCGATTGGCAACAGAGAACGGTACACTGTGCCGCTGTTTGAGTGGCGAGAGCGAGGGCAAAAGTGGCGAACGTGAGTTTGAACTGCATGTTTCGACGAGTGTTACGTTCGTAAATTGACTCGCAATGAGGATTTTTATGCTGCTTTAGCTGTATAGAGTCTTAAACTCCGCAGAATGCCTGCAATCCAAGAAGTAAGTGGTCTAGTACACACTCAGTTTAGTTGTTATCCACGGTGCACATTTGGCGATATAGAGACTGACAGATCCGAACATGCTTTTTCCAAGCACCTCAAAACTTGATGGACGTCTTGAAGAACTTCAAATTTTCAGGTACTTCGGTAAGTGACCAACTGTGACTCATTGTGACTACATGTAGTATGTAGTGGCTGGTAGTGGCTAGTAGAATCTGATCAGCTGTGGCCCAGCAGCCTTGCAAACTGTGATTCGATTAAATTGGAAATCTCATTAATTAGCGATCTCCCCACATACGACTGCAGATCTAAATTGGTCTAGTTACTCGTGGGGCTTTCCGAAAATTTACTGGTGGACTCAAGTTGGACTCAGAGTAAACCAATATACTAGGTACAAAGGCGTGGCATCGTTTAATCCCATTTCTCACATTGTAAAGTGATTCTGCTCTAGTCTACGTGCAATCGATAGCGATGACTCCGTCTGTCAAAGTATAGCCAATACTTGATGACTGCCTTCTCGTTTCATTCACCGAAGTTATTATTTTGACAGCAGACCGTACGGTAAGGAGCTAGACGAACACAATCAGTCGGATTATAGGAAGAAAATTGAAACAGACTCGACAAAACTCACTCGAGGATTTGAGTACAATCAAAACCGAGTCGTATTAAATCGTTCTTGCGGTGTTTTGTAGGACTGAGGTCTGAGAAGAATGCCTCAGGCCTGGGTGTTTCTGGCGGAATCCCGCAGGAGTACTACACGGTCTAGTACACACTCAGTCGATATCCACACGGCGCCCGTAGCAGTTCCAAATATTGAGAATGACAGTTGCGTTACCGCCGGACGAGCGGGAGGGGGAAAGTATATCAAAGGCACCTCAGTAGTTCCTCTGTTTGTGACGAGACCTTTAAGATATGTTTCAAGTGCCTCACAGAATGGTCTCAGCAAAAATTTTATCGCGTCCTTGTCCGCTTTTGCGAGCAGTCACGGTGATATGGATGGACGTCTTTTATCCGGATGTCCTTTCGACTTTCTAAAACTTTCTGCACTACGACGGAAGGACGATACAATCAATCCTGTCGTTCAACACAGCACGCATGTGCTTGAGCTATATCCAGAGGTGTGCAGCTCCATACATCGGTGACAAGCTCGAATCCTCCAGAAAGACTTTAACTGAGGCCATCAGTTTCGAACTCAGACGCTTCCACATTGGGTTCGCCAACCACTCTTGTCCAAGTCACGGTAACATATCATCTTAAGACCACCACCACCCGTTACAACCTCGGTCTGGACAAGTATTACGAATGTTCATTGATAATCCACTATAGGTTTAACTTTGTCGCTGCTCTCTCTATTCTCAGACTCAACTATGATTGTAGTCTGCTCGATCCCGGAGACGACTCGTCAGGACAGTAATACGAAGGCAGATTCGGCTTCGATTCTGCTACACTTGGGCCCGAGAGGCAGGCAGATTCAAGTATAGATCGAGACGAAGCAAAGGTGAGGTTAACACTATCCGTACAAAGACATGCTACTTGGTTTCATTTCTCAACTTTTAAACGACCTTTCAATCTCCCCTCATTGTACTTCAGTCTAGCAGCCCGTCGCGATAATGCGTCTGTGAATGTTCAGTCAATGCTTCACGGTCATCTCGCTCAACTTACTGTAGTTGTTGTTTTGGCAGCAGGCATAGAAGGTACGGAAGGGCTAGATGATTACAATGGATCAAGTGATCGAAAACAATCTTCAATAAACTTATCAGGAGCCAGTATAAGGAGTACAGGTAATGCCGACTACACCCTGGGCGGTAATTCCAAGGAGGGCCAAGATTGCCGCAGCGGTGGGGGAGTTCGCAGGTACGACTGACTGGCAGCAGAGAGGGATACACTGTGCGGCTGTACTAGCGGCGAGAGCGAGAGCGAAAGTAACAAATGTGAGTTTGAACTGCATGTCTCGACGATTGTTGGGAGCATAAATAAACTCGTACTGAGCATTTTTATGCTGCCTTGGGTGTATGGAGTCATAAACTCCGCCAGGTGCCCTACGTTGTAAGTGGTCTAGTACATACTCTTAATAGTTGCTGTCCACCCTGCACCTATCATATTTGACGATATTGAGACTGACAGTTGCGTTATTCCTAGAGCATTTTCCAAGGCACCTGAAAAACTGAAGGTCATTTTGAAAGTCACCTGGACAGCTTTTTCTGCAAGAGCTTTCAGGTTTTCCAGGTACTCTAGAAAACGACCGTCTCACTAATTCAGCATCTTCTAAACTAGTACAATCCCGGGGACAATCGGGCGAGTGATCGAAAAATAATAAGCCTCAGAGCAAACAGAAAGCATTTTCAACAATAAGACTCCAGAGGACCATACCAAGTAAGCGGTTGCGACAGATAATGCACTATTAGCTTTGTCGCTGCTTTCTCTTTGTTCTCAGACTCAAATATGATTGTAGTTTGCTCGATCCCGGAGACGACTCGTCAGGGCAATAATACGAAGGCAGATTTGGCTTCTCTTTGTTCAATACTGCATATACTTTGGGCTTGAGAGGCAGGCCAGAGGTATAGATCAAGACGAAGCAAATGTGAGAATAACACTCCGTACAAAGGCATACTACTTATTTTCAGCATCTCTCAACTTTCAAACCACCCCCTAATCCCCGGTCATTCTACTTTAGTCTAGCAGCCTGTCGCGATAGTACCACCGTCTGTGAAGGTTCAGTCAATGCTTCACGGTCATCCCGTTTAACTCACAGTAGTAGTTCTGGCAGCAGGCATAAGTGGTACCGGAAGGGCTAGACGAACATAATAATCATCGAAAACATTTTTCAATAAACCTACCAGTTAGGGCCAGTATATGGAGTGCAGGTGATACCGACCATACCCTGGGCGGTAATTCCAAGGAGTTCTAAGATTATTTCAGCAGTGGTGGAGGTGGCAGGTACGACTGATTGGCAGCAGAGAGGGATGCACTGTGCAGCCGTACTAGTGGCGAGTGCGAGAGCGAAAGTAACAAATGTGAGTTTAAACTGCATGTTTCGACGAGCGTTGGGAGCATAAACTGCCTCGTATTGAGGATTTTTATACTATGGAGTCCTACGCTATAAGTGGTCTAGTACACGCTCAATACTTGATGTTTACCCTGCACCTATAACATTTTAAGATATTGAGACTGGCATTTGCGTTATCCCTAGGGCATTTTCCAAGACACTTGAAACTTGAAGGCCATTTTGAAAGCCACCTGAACAGCTTTTTTTTGAAAGAGCTTTCAGGTTTTCAGGTACTTTACAAAATGACCGTCTCACTAGCTCAGAGTAAATTTCTAAGCTAGTACAATCGTGAGACATTCGGGTGAGTTATCGAAAAACAACAGACCTCAAAAACCTTGGCTAACCGCAGCTTAAAACGAACGAGCAAATAAGTAGCATTCGGACGATAAAGTTTCGGAGTCGGACCATACCAATGAGCTCAAGGCCTAAGCGGTTACGAGACTGGACACGCTCGCAACTGCAGCGTATTGAACCATTAGAAAAGCTGCTTGCAGGCTTATCCGGAGGTGGGGCCAGTGGCGACCACGAGAGCGGCGAGAGTAAGAGAGCAAGAGAAACGGGCTTCGACCGAAAGCTTTGACGAGATCTACCTGATCAGAGTGATTACAGTGCTGTTTTGGTCTTTTTACCCCTCGAAAAACTCATACTTGTATAGGACGAGTGTCGCTTGAAGTCAGGAAAATCACTTGCGAAATTTGGCAAGGGTGGATTTCAAAGCTGGATTTATAAAGATTATTCCTATACAAATAAAGATACCGTCACCAGTGAGTGGACCACTATTTTATCGTACTAGTTGATTGTTCGATAGCGAAGCTGATATTAATCTGTATGTCCCGGACAACTATAGATCGAATGATTTTCACGGACCCCAGGGCCACGCCTGAGTCAGTGTGCTGTGCGCGGACAAAACCACACCTACAACGGAACAGAAACATGATCGTCCGAGAAATAATTGAAACGTTGGAATTATACGATATTTTTAGCGTAGTATCATGTATGCAAGGCTATAAAGTGAGGTTGGTTCGGTATTCTACAAAATGTACTTCTTTCTTCCTTGTGCGGCTGATGTTTGTAACTCGTCGCATTCAAACGACTAACCCATTAAACCCTTAATCCTCCCTCGCACCACTACATCCCCAGGGATATCCGCCACTTTAACACCATCCATCTTCCCTTGCCTCCAATTTTCCACGACGTCCTTTGCCTCTACACCCAGGATATCTTGAGTCCTTGTACCAACCGTGATGTGCAGCCTATTCCGCACTTCCCCCGCAAGCTTCTCGACAAACTCGGTACCCTTCTGGGACGAATCCGATTCCGAGACTTTCACGTCTTCAACCACGATAGCCATGACCCTGTCGTTCCACACAACATGCTTGAGCCTGAACTCGAACATCGGAGGCTCCGCGGAGGTGTGCAGCTCCATACACCGATCCCAAAGCTCGATCTCTCCGGGCAGGCCATTCTTGTGGACGACAGTAACGTGAGGACGCTGGGTAATCCTCTTCGCCCGTTTAAGATGCATCCACGTTGGGTCTGACGCAGGTTCGCCAAACACCTTCGTCAACAGCTGCTCCAAGTCCACCTCGGGAAGGAGACCAAAGTATCTGAGGGCAGGTGCCTTCTTCGCTTTTCCATCCTTCTTACTTTCCGTATCCTGGTCCGGCCTTTTCGTTGTAGGTTTGTACCCAACAGCCTTCGTGATGCCCTCATCGATCTTTTCCGGTGAAGGTTTCGGCAGCTCGAGCTCCTTGCATATACCGTCGACAGCACGGTTAACAGCACCAACGAAATCTTCCTCGATATCCATGTCGATAATGGCATCTACCTCTGCAGGCGCAATGTCCTCCGTCTGAGTGATAAACATCCGTACGACTTGTTCGTGCGAGCGGGAATTGGAAACGTCGGCTCTCAGAGTCTGGTGGTTATCTCCTCGAGATAGAACGCGATCAGAACAGATCCGGTCGACAGTACTCTGAGGATAGGAGGCGAGAGACCAGTTTAGAGCGAGGAGGCGGACAGGAGAGGTTTGTTTCGTGGCAAGATCGCGTAGAGCAGTACGGTGTTGACGTAGATGATTGTTTCTATAGCGACGTTGAGTAAGAGGAAAAGCGATACCACTGATAAGCGCTTACTTGTCTGCGATTACCACCTGGTGCGATTTGAGAAGCTTCGCTACGTTTTGAAGGAAGACAGGCGCAGGTTTTTTGACATGAATATCATCGCTTTGGGTATGTCCAAATCCAAAAATATGAGAGAGCGCGATGGAAACGGCGGTTTTTCCTATAGCTAACCGTAAGCACTGGAACTACCATCGAGTGAAAAATGCTCACCACAACCAGGAATAGCAACAGGAACGATGATAGTTTTCTCAAACTTTGGGCTTACTCGACCAGCCTGTTCGACCTGCGCAGAAGACGAGTCCTTCTTGTCCTTCTCACTCTCTCGCCATGTGAGGAATCGGTCCCTCGTAGCAATGATACCTTTGCCCTTGGCGTAGTCTTTGAAAGACTCCGGGTCACGCAAGATCTCTCCAATGACCCATCGCACGTAGGCACGAGTCTCTGGTCTCTTCATTTTGCTGTGAGGAACGCTTTGAATCAAAGTGTTTGGGTCTTTCGAACCTTGTATGTCGTCAAGATCTTTTTCGTGACCTCGCGCCAATCCCGATACATGAGGTAGGGTTCGTCGAATTTCACTTTGAAGAAGAAAGTCGAGCCTGGCTGTACGGGGACTTTCCCCGGACGTTATCTTTCCAGCTGGCGGCTCCGTGACGTGAGTTCTGACAACGAAGCCTTCCACGGCTTGGCCATTCCAGTGCTGGGTTTTGCTGACCTCGTCAGTGAAGTTGCGGACCTCATCGATGGTGTTTAGGATGACGGATTCTGTTTTTGATAAAGCCCCATTCGCGGCAAATTCGTCTATGGCGGTATGAGGGAGGGTATGGAATGCTTTGGTGCAAGTATTGAGACCATGGAGATGAAGACCGGTGAGGTGAGGTGGATAAGCGAGAACATGTTCTTCGAACGAATCGTCACAGAGCTATTGATAACATCAGCATTCGAGGTTCGAGGAGTTCGGGGATCATACCTCTGCTACCGCTGTCCAGTTGTTTTCCCATAGAGTTCTGGCAAAATCGCCTCAGTTCGATCTTTGTCTTTCAAATACTTTCGCAGCCATTCTTCTCCGACCTGCGCATGACTCTTCACCGTGTTTTCAATGGAACCAACGGAGTGTTTGGAAGTAATGATAAGCTTCTCTGGGGTTAGAGCGCCGATAAGGATGATACAGCCGTTAGATTTCAACGAAAGTGTGTAAGGACCGGCGGTGTGCATTTTGAGAGAAGCCCACTATTCGACAAGTGTCAGAGTGATATAGCATTATGAGATAATTGTGTTTGTGCGTACCGTAGTCCAAGGGACTTCTCCGATATTGAAAAACTTGTCATAACCGCGGGCCACGATCCTATGAGATGGCTCTGAAGTTTCTTCCGGCCCTTTAACTTGAACAGAGAATACGCCTCTTGCGAGCGTTGGAAACGGAGATGGAATGTCATAGTACTTGAACTCGTTCATTTTCCAGCTCCTCACTACTAGCTCTGGGTCCGCCGGGGCGCCATAAGTACTTGACTTTACTAACTTTGGAGATTTTCTGGATATGTTGAGTAGATTAGTGATTAGATTAGAGTCTTCGTCTTTAGTCGCTGGGTGAGGTATTCCAAGTTTTCCAGGTTCAGCCATCCTGGTCGAGAATTGTCGAGCCTTTGATGTTCCCTCTGTGATAACAACGAAAAGGCGAGAGCCTCTCGAATACCATGAACGCGTTAAATTCAAAATTTTGACTCGAAATATGTTTTTACACGATCTTTTCACTGAAAATGAGTCAAAAACAGTCGCAGTTGATATTTTCCTGTGCTCACCTTTCAACGTTCAACGACAAAGTTAGGCGCTGGCAAACTCCACGTGCGCCGCTACTCTCGGCCCGGAACAATTTCTTGTTCGTCGAACTTCGAAGACTGTAGAAACTGAACAGTACTCACGAACTCAGCTTTCTGTGATGTGGCATCGGAGATCCATTCGGTTAGCAGGTCGTCTCTGCGGCCAACACAACGGAACACATTAAAGCTCGAATTTTGAACATTGAAGGCCTCAAGGCCTCAATTCCTGCTACCCTTTCATGCTTTATTGAGCAGGCCGACCACTACACTCCGCCTCAAGCTACAAACGGTTCATCCAGCTGCTCATGCTGCCTAGCGTTGTATTTTTAAGCCTCTGTTGTCGCTATCAAACACTAGTTCAGCTCCATATTCGCAACGGCTGTTACGTGTCTCTCATGTGTATGGATTGCCCAATGTGGGACGATAATTTGCGTTGGGGAGTTTTTCGGACACCGATGGGCTAGATTGATATATTCATCTGTACGACACTTCTCCTGCTCCTGAATATCATGAATTCGGTTAGTTCCCCATAAAAAATATCTTAGAGCCTCGCTAATGACCACGTCGTCAGCAGACCGGGATACCCTCTAATGAAGGTTCCGTCGAACCAAAGCAATTTATCTGCATCGTAGGTTGTTGCTTCAACTGGATTCTCTTCATAATTTATTCAACTGAGTCTGCGTTTTAGGCATCATTCCCGTCCATTTTTTCAACAGATTATGTGTAATATCCTTCACTTTTGGTCTTTTACCTGGGTTCCCTGAGTAGATGCCGCCGAAGAGATTCAAGAAACACCAATATCATCCTTGTACGTATGCACGTCCGCCTCAATGAAGCTTCAACTCCATTCGGTTATCCGCAAAACACTCACAAGACTAGAGCAGCGATGTTACCCTGACTTTCGGATGAACCCTCTTCTCCTGAATCGCTCTTGACTTGCCACAGTCAGTTCTCGGGCCCCTACATGATTGATGCTACGACTCAGATAGAAAAGAAAGGCGCACTAATCACATAATTTGAAAAGCAAACAATCTTCCCGTGCCTTATCTCAAAATTCACGTCTTCGCCAACAGCAACTGGGTTGTCATCCACGCAGCTACCGCATTACATGGTCAATGACTCGAAAAGACGGATGGAACTGATCAATATCCGATATCCACCGCTGCTAGTACTTCCCGCTGTTGGACAAATCAACCACAAATGTATAGATTTGAGTCTCCAGTCACTGGCACCCCCTGAAGCATTATGATCGCCGCGATTGTTCGAACATGAATTCACTACATCCACGTCATCGCCGTCTGCTTTCGAAGGTCAATATGTTGGACACTGCGTGCAAATCCCCATAAATTTTGCTGGAAATAGTAAAATTATGTTAAAATTGTATGAATAATTTTTGGCATAAATTCTGATGTTTATGGTAAAGATCTGTTAAGTTTATATTAAGTGAAAAAAATCCAATAAAATCATTGCTTTACCATAAAGTGTGTAACTTATGCTGAAACTATGAAGAACTAATGATAAAGTTGAGTTATGTTTATTGTAATATTTTGAAATGAGCTTTTAGCATAATTCTACATTAAGGTAACAAATTTATGCAATTATTTGAGTATGATACTGATAAGATTGTAGTGGTTTAACTATAGAATTTTGTATTGCATTCCATAAATCTTTGAGCAGAAATGGAAAAGTTATGTGAATAAATATCAGCATGAATATCTTTTTTTATCTTATGGTATTCATGAACTTATGATAATCAAAAATTTAGAGCCATTGTATTTGTTTAACATAACAGAAGAAACTTACAATGAAGCCATAAGAGAATTCTTCCAGATTAAAATAAATGTTATTTAGGTAATGTTCAATTGATAGAAAAATTATGATAAACCAAAAAACTTCATGTTAGCTGAACTTTATTATAGTAGACAATGGCTATGGTAATATAATTATTAGTAAAAGCTAGCATGAATATAGCATAAATAATCAAATTTACCGAAAAATTTCAATAACCTTTTAGATGGTCGTGTTGGCTGTCGCGCGTAGAAAAGTTGTAGCCGAAGAACGCATCGATGTCTATCCACCGACGAATCCGTTGCGCGTATCATTGAGCCATTGCGCATGCGACAATGGTTTTGACCTTTATTTAGCAATCCCATTCTCCACACACGCCCCATTCCCGCCCATGCCACTTATACACCCTTTTAACCCGCACTTCCCTATTTCCGCTTCTCTCTCTCTTATGATAACGTCGAGTCTCGAACGATGTATTCCCCCACTGGTCGTTCCCCTAACAAGACTACTCAACCCGTTTCCGCCTAGGTGCCCTGTTCCCTTTCAAGATATGTCCTTGTAGTTCTTTACCCGTTCCGTGTACTTTCTGCGCAATCTACTCACTTTCGATCCCGATTATCGCGCGTCCACTAGAACTTCCCACCAGAACTTCCGCTTCCGCTCATAATCGTCTTCGTTTCCTTTTGCACTTCGTGGGCTCTACCTTTCGAGTCGGATACTCATCACTCCTAGGCTTACTCTCCGAGTTCATTCTACTACTCTTACTGGTCCCGCTCAGTGATTCTACGTCGTTGTCGTTCCCCATCCCCTTCTCAAAATTCGAGATTCTCGGCTGTGGCAAAATCGACGGCATCCCCCATTTATTACTCCCAACAATTCCGTCATTGGGGAGATGTGTCCAACGTCCATTACCTTGCCGCAGAAGCCAGCAAGATTCTCTCCAGATAGGACATGATGAATCTTGACCTCTCCTTCAGAGCCTGGATAAGTCATTAGTTTCATACGCTATGTCAGGTCGACAAGCTCCTTGTCCGAATTGGGTGTCGATTTTGATTTGAGATCCTGGAGCCCAAACTTAGTCAGAAACTGGTCCCAGTAGGCCAGCATGGATAGTGTACCAGCCTCATACCTAGAGCGAAATGTACCGCGTCAGTCTCCTTTATCCGATACCTGCTTCCGATTTCCTCCTTTGCTCTAACCATTTCTTCCTTCGACGAAGATCCACCTAACGTGTCATTTGTATAGGTCCCCGTCATCGTCTCCTTTAAATCCAGCTTCCTCGACCTTACGCATTGATCAGCTTACGAGCGAGTGTATCCCAAATCTGATCTAACTGCTTCCACCAGTTCCTCCCTTCCTGCTTGCATTGACCCGGATACTGACTTCTTCACCCGCATAACCTTTCCCGATCCTCTACCTTCAAAGCCTTCAGGTGGGCGGACATCCATATTCTCCTTCATCTCCGCATTCAGGTAAGCCGAGGCAAAATCAATCTGCCAGATGAAGTATCCGAGCGAAACCCATACCGCTATGAGGATCCTGAGTGATTCAAATCTTAAAACCGCTGTAAAAACCTCGAAGTAATCAACACCTTCCACCTCCGTTAACAACAAGCCTAGCCTCAACTAACCGAAAACACTGCTCATAGCTTTCGTCTAGGAACTTCTTTCCCCAGTCGTTGCCGCGCCTTCGGAAGATCTCCGGGATGGCTACAATCCGCCTTCAAGTGACTACAGACAGTCCTCTTCTTTGTCGCTCTCGTGTTGTCAAAGTCCGCGCTCATAAAGTGGGGTCCCGTCAAAGTCGCCTGGTTAGCGCATCCGCATTCCACCTCCCGTACGCTGGCCCTGGAGGGCGGGAGTCCACCGAGTGCTTTTAAAAACCGCTAAATCTGCGAACGTGAATAAAAACTTCTCATTACCTGGTATCCTGCCCATTATGAGAGTTTGGAGAAGGATTTTAACGCAGCGCGCAACTCTCCAGAACTGGAACGATGTCAGGGACATTCAAGTTGTTTCCGATTTTAAAGCCGGGTCTCAAGTTAGTGACTGCAAAGATTCGGCTACCAAGTCACATAAGAGATCCATGAATGGATCAATGAAGGCTAAGCTTCATAAGGGAAAACAACAGAGCGTTGTTTCCGAGTCCGAATCTTCAAAAGATTCGCAAGGCGGATGTTAAGCCCCTTCAGGATGCTTTCAAGATTTCGGACTCTAGTTCAGATAGCCATTCGTCTTCGCCTTCGAGTGACCCTGATGTCCCGTCAAGCTCTGAGTCTGACTCGGATTCATCATCTGGTTCTTTCCGTACTTCTTTCCGTACTTCGAGCTCTAATTGTCATCGTGGACGGGGCATAAACATAAGACTTGTCCTGCTAAACAGAAGGATAAGAAACATCAACGCAGGTCTAGAATCTCGCGCCCACGTACCAGACCTCCAAATCTGGAGTCATTTCTCAGGCTCCGACTTGGGGTACAACGAGAACGACGCAGACATTTAGTCAAAATCAGGGCAAGAATGCGGATGCGCTATATGCCGGGGCCCCACTTTTATGAGCGGGGACTCAGAAACTCGTCAGCAATTGCAGTTGCCAGCAGAGAATTTGAGGGCTGTGAACATCCTCGTGCTAACTTTGCATCATTGGCCAAAAATTTACCAACGGAACTAGGCTCCACGTTCAATGCAGCCTCCCGTACCAAAGAACTACTACCGGGTGCTACCATCAACCCGCTGTGGGTATTCGCTCACAAACCGGAAACATTGTGGATGAGGCTAGGCTTGTTTTTAAACGGCAGCATTTGTGCAGTAACCGATTGGCAGGTCGAGATCATAGACGACAAAGCGGATGCGGTTATCTTCCGAATCGTTGAAGACGATGAGCTGGCCCCCACGGACCTCATCGATTATCGCTAAGTAACCCAATACCCCACTTCTTCTCTACAAGCTGGCTCCCCGCTTCAGATTGATCATCCGACACTTGCAGTTCGGCCTCGAAGTTGGTGACCTCGGCGAAGTTGGCGAACCTGGAGAAGAGTTGGCGAAGTTGGCGACTTCGCCGACCTCGGCGAAGTTTGTGTGTGAGATACCATGCCCTCCGCGCAATTTTCTCCCAAAACATGGTCTCGCGGATCACTTTTCTAGAAAGAACTCACTCGAATCTCATACATTGACAGAATCCTGAACAAGCGGTACTATAAGTAAGATAAGATAAAGGATCATCTATCATCGATCATGCCGAGAAACGGCCAGACATCCAATGAAACGGCCAGACATCCAATGAAACGCCAGACATCCAAATTTAGTAGACCCACCTTGATGCCACAATGGTAAATTTTTCTGTCTGGCACGTGGTTCAGATTTTTCACTTTCTTCCTGAACATCCAACATGAATGATTTTATAACAATTAAGGTGAAATGTTGAGCAAGAAACTCACCGCCATTGACGTCTATTAGAATTAGCTTGATATCCGCTATACGATACGATAGGTCCCCAACTATACGTTGCAACTGAAAAGACATTACATTACAGAATCCCTTCGTTAGCTTTGAAGCTGGAGATGAATTGCACGTAGAGCACCGGTAATCAACAAGACATGATACCTCTATTTCCCCAATCCGAGGCTTCGAGGCTGGACGACTGCTGGACGAGAGGTTCGCTGATTTGTACTACGACGGGATCTCAGATTCATAACGTTTTCTCTCAACCGACCGAAACCTTACGATCCGAACGCGTTGTAAGAAATCTTTTGATGTATAACGAGATATCCACGATGAGTAGTGATGCATTGATATCCAACTAAAAAATCTAGTATAGGCACCCACTAACCAATTCAACGAAAGAACTGGCCATCCGTAAGCAGAAAGGCGGACTCGGGTGAGGGAGGGATGTGGATCTCGCAATAGGATCCGGCAAGAGTTCATGCAGAGACAAAAAAAAAAAAAAGAATTGTTGTACTGGTGTGAGTTTTGATGATATTTCGATAGATACGGCGGACGACACTAATATAAACAGGCGGATTCTTATGGTTTGGATGGTGTTGGAGCCCATTGTGGGGAACTGGATTCGCGAGGGCACGGGTTCGATTGTTGTATTTGCGAATGTAATGAGAATAAAATGGATAATTACATAGAATACCTCATCAAATGAACAGGATATGATACCGCATTCAACTCATGGGTATCTTGGGAAGGCATGGTAGGATCGCTGAATATGCTGAAACTAGGCGGACGCAATTCCGACCACCACTCTCCTTCCCTATTCCTCTAATCGACAAACTCGCATGGGCGGATTCAACTCCGCCTTCAAATTAGTTTGCGCTGTCTATCTTTTCTTCTCTCTTTTAATCTTTCCGATAACTTCACGAATGGGTACAACTCCATTTAACTCTCTAGCAACGGATCCAACTCCGCGCTGTCTCTCTCTGACTATCCCATTGTAGACTCTTTCCATTCTGTTCTAACACACACATGCATACTGACTTACGCCTGGCTCACCTCAAATTTGCTTTTAACGCGAAGATGCTGGACCGAACATACTGTGTTGACAAATATTTTAGGTCTCAGGACAAAACTTGGCTCGAAAACTGGCCTTATTGGTAACTGGAAGAAAATTGGGTTCCACCCAAATTTCGGGATTTAAGATAAAAAAAACTGGTCTGGAGATGGCTAAGAGGGCTTATATCTCACTGGTACGTCCTTTTATTTCATGAAAATCCAGTTTTTTTCGACGTGATTTTCTGTCTGCTCCGATTCTGTCCTGCATATATGGAGGCTTTTGTCCCGAATTGGTGCTTATTAGCAAGCCTGTAGTCCGAAATTTCCGCGTTGATAAAGCTTTTGGATCTTTGAGCTGCTACTGGGCCTATCGATGTGCTGGAGCATCAAAAAAAATCAAGTATGTCCCGCATATCTCCTCTTTCTTTTGCGCATCTTATCGCTAATTTTTCAAATCCGGTGTCGTTCCCATATTGTCACCCCATACGAAGGCTAGCGCTTGTATGTCGTCAGGCGTTTGAATTCTCACTCGCGTTGAGTACAAGACCATTATCCTTATCAGGCCACCGCTCAGGAACTCTCTGTTGCTTCGACGCCGGCTTCTAACATACGCCCTTGGATACATCCCTCTGATGTCCAATCCCTTCGTTCTCAAGCCACCTACTCCTCCGAGCTTCCCATGTTCACCGCTATGGACCATTCAGTGCAAATGTTCCCCCCGGAACGTGTGTCAAGCACAACATCAAAAGTTTACGGTTTTTTGGTGAGTTTACAGTGTCTTTTGTTTCTGTGAAATTGACGCTCATTGTTGGGTGGGTAGTGGAAGGCGACGGGGCAATGGACAAGTATGAGAAGCAAGTGGTGAGGGTAAGGGAGTGCCAGAAGGACGAGTTGGTCCCGCTTTGTATACAACCTCGAGTCAGACTTGATCCCGCATCTGTGCATCTCGTGTCCCTCCTACGTGCCTTATCCTTCATACGCTTCACCAGCCTCAGACTCAGACTTGGATGCTGACACCGAAGACGGAGATACGGAATCATCTATGTACGTCGTACGATATCGATACTTTTCATTGGAGCATAGCTGAAAATCGATGGACCAGTTCCGACGGCATGAAATCGACGCGCAAAGACTTCTTATAACACTGGTGCATCTTTTTTTACTTCATCTTTTGGCAGCGATCTGATCATGTACTACTCCAGGTCAATGAGGCAAAGCGTCTCTGGAAGCTTTGTGACCTGGGCTCTGCGTCGGACGCATCCGAGAACGACTATCTTGCTAGTCGCTTCTACCGCCCTCCCGAAAAAGTGAGGAAGTTTGTCTATTCTTTCGTCTTCATCGCTAACTTCAAGCCTCCTACTCCTCTGAGCTTTCCATGTTCACCGCCACGGGCCCATTCAGTGCGAACGTGCCAAGCGCAGCACCAAAAGTGTCGGAGACTAAGTCGGGTTCTTTGGTAAGTTTACAGCGTCTCGTTGTAGGTGCGTTATTCTTTAACTCTTAGTGCCTTACTTTTCTTCAGGCGGTCAGGGAAGTTGTAAGTAGGTGGTTCGTATATCGCACGTATTGATAATATTAGCCATTATTGTAGTAGCTAGTATTATATGCATTTTATTAGGCCCTCGAGATCAGACTACTCGAATAGCAGTCAATATGAGTGAGTAAACAGTCGTTCTGAGTGTCCTGATCTCGGTCAATATGAGTGCTCTGAACAGTCAGACTGACTGCCCTCGGCAGTCAATACGAGTGCACCAAACGTTCAGATTGACTGTCCGGGACAGTCAGACCAATTTCCGTTTACACTCATATTGACCGTTCCAAAACAGTCATCCTGATTGTTTGTACAATCAGGATGAGCGTTTGTACAGTCAATGTGAGGGTTCTTAAACAGTCATATTGATTGTCGCCTCTTCCCGTAGTGAATGTCTAACATTTAAAAACAGACATTTTATTTACAAAAAAAACTACAACGATAACTACAACAAGAAAACAAGAAAACGAATGAACAGACAAGACGAAAACAAGAAAACTACGACTCTAAAAACCACTCTTCGCATTCATATGTAGTGGATTATGGGGGTTAGGGACGAACAAGGACTCAGTTTGGACATGCACCTCGGGAATAATTCCGCCCGAGTGCTCTTGCCCTGGAATTACAACATCCTCACGAATCGCCATCTGAGACACCTCCCGCACCTCTTCGTTCAGCTCATCCTCTCCCTCCTCCTCCAACTCATCCTCTTCCTCATGCAACCCAGGGATATCCGCAAGGTCCACATACTCGATCTCTTCCATTGGCGATGGCTCCCTAGGAGGATTCGAGTTGGGAGTTTGAGAGGACACGGGTGGAAGGAGATCGGACCTTGACGCAGTACCGAGACCGGGAACTGTACTGGAAAGCGGCGAAAAGGAAGGAGCAGGCAGGGGCGAATAGTTGACAGAAGAATCAGTAGGGGTGGGAGTATAGGGAAGAGCGTCGAGATCAGCCAGCAATTCACGAATCGCTTTTTGAAGAGCAGGGCTCTCGGGATCCTTCAACGTATAAAGCGGAAAGAAATCGGGACTGGACTTGAGGTATTCGCCATACCGAATAGTACGATCGGCATCGAATACAGGCTCAATGGAAGACACCATCGACTCCATCCCAGCATTTCGCAGTAGGCTGTGAACTACGCGACTACTGGAAGTTTCCCTCAGGAGCCGACGGACATGAGGGAATTGCAGGTCGAAATCTTCGAGAACGGTACGAAGAGCCAATT
This sequence comes from Rhodocollybia butyracea, assembly GCA_015501585.1. Taxonomy (NCBI): domain Eukaryota; kingdom Fungi; phylum Basidiomycota; class Agaricomycetes; order Agaricales; family Omphalotaceae; genus Rhodocollybia; species Rhodocollybia butyracea. The sequence continues at coordinate 26,881 of JADNRY010000131.1, read as the reverse complement.
GAGCTCGGCAAGCTGCGTTGGTGATAGCAGGAACCACTTCCGACAAAGTGGATTCGATTTCGACAAACAGAGGATTGTCCAACACCGCCTGATCCTCGAAAGTACGAAGGAAATTGTTCAAGCGGAAGAGTGGATCCGCAGCCCGCTGCTCGAAACGCCGTACAAACCCGGGAAGATCCAACTGACGAAGCATGATTGCGTACTCCAGCGCGACATTCCGCTCATTCACCAAGGCCTCCCGGTCAGATTGAAGATCCCGCACCAGGGACTCGGAAGAAGTGCCCACCGAAGACATCATCATATCCTCGAGTACCCGTATCTCTTTTTTCTTCTCCACGAGAGACGACTCGAGCGCACTGATTTCCCGTGCAACTCGACGACTTATCTCGGCAGTATGATCACTACGGCGTAATACCTCCTGATGTTGATACGATAGGATGTTGAAGGACCGATTCGCCTCCTTCAGATCTCTTCGTAAACCGTCAATTATGGCCTGTAGGTGACGAACATTCTAGGACCAAGGCTCAAATAAGGAACAGGACAACAAAGTAATTGGGAAACATACCTGTTGAAGTTCCGACACGTTCACTGCATTCTCGGTCGGGGTACTCGCTCAGCTAACTGCGCTTCTAGTTCCGTCGTACGTTGGCGAGATCGACGATATTCTGCAGTTAACAACGCCGCCGACGCTTCCACATCCTTGACACGGGAGAATAGCACATCAGCCCGATTGCGTTCCACTATAGCGTCGGCCGCCAAACCCTGGTTGCGATCCCCGAGCACTTGTACTTCATCCAATAGACGATTTCGCTCCCCCAGAAACCGCGCTGACCTTTCCTTCTCTTCCTGAAGTTGAAGAACCGCCGCCCGGTATGCTTGAATAAACGTGGCCGGAATTACCTGTCCCTCCAAGTCGAGGCCTTCAGCAGGTCCTGCGAGAGAGGATTCGGTTACAGGTTGATTGGGATTGGGGGGTTCGGGATGTGTAGGAAGAGCGGGAGGAGGGACGGGTTTAGAGTTGGTAGAGGAAGATTGCGAATTACCAAGGCGAGGCCGAACTACTCTGGAAGCCTCGTCAGGTGTAGGAGAAAAGCTGCGCTTTCGGGTGATCACTTGAGGCAAGTTCGTAGGGAGGGGAGATTCCGGCTGAGTGATTGGGAGATCGTTGACGGGAGGAACTACGGGATCGTCGGTCGCAGTAGAGGACGGAACCCTTGGTTTAGCAAGAGCGGGGATCGTGAACCGGATACTAGGCTGGGATTTATTTGTGGTCCCTCGCTTCCCGCTACCCTTTTTCGACGTCTTATCTTTCTTCCTCTCGCGCTTGCTCTTCTCGGAATCAACAGTCTTCTGCCATGGGTCCTCCTCCTTCTGGCGTTGAATAAAGCTGCTCAAGCCTTTACGCTCCTCGCTACTCGCTGGAAACATTGCTTCGCGCTCAAAGTCGACACGCTGCAAGACTTCAACACTGCTATTATCCCGTTCGATGATATCTAAAGCGTCGCGAAACAGTTCCGTAGGAAAGGTAAAACCAGTACCATGGGGTGTTAGGACTTCGACAGCTTCGGCCACGGAAATTCCTTCGAGATGAGCGTAGGCGCAAAAACGCAGCATCCTGGCATAATCACACGTCTTATGACGGCCGTGACAAAAACTGCAGACGAGGGACGATGGCGGGCGTTCGCAAGATTCGTCGGTTTGAGTCCGGCAAAGAGTGCACTTCACCTGGTTCTGTACCGTCGCAAAAATACCAGCGCACTCGATAATCATATCCACGTCGAGCCCATGGATACGGAAACATTGAACCCGGTGTTGATCTTCGGACATTTCGAGCGATGTTAGATGGGGTTGGTTGTAAAGAGGAAGAGTTGAAGTTGAAGATGAATAGGGATTACGCAGCACAAATTCAACCCTGCGTGACTTCAACGATCGAGAAGCTTCTTTGACTCATTCGGAATTCACGTACTAAGCCGGTTGCCGGTTGCCCGACAGTACCCGCGCGCTGGCAACGCATGGCGATGAGTTCCTCGAGGGCTCGGAATTTGAAGGGAGGGGGAGTAATGTCATCCCCCGTACTCGATCCCCCGTTCCGCCTGTCACCAATTCGTTTCGCATCAGTCGCTCCCGCTCATTCCCGCCTAATTCCGCTAATTCCGCTTCTCTCCTATGAGTCTCAAACGATGTATTCCCCACTGCTCGTTCCCTAACAAGACTACTCAACCCGTTTCCGCCTAGGTGCCTTGTTCCCTTTCAAGATACATCCTTGTACTTCTTTACCCGTTCCCGCTGCTTCCTTGTATTTCGTTTCCCTTTCATCGCATTATCTTACCCAACCGAGGGCAAGGAATCCGATTTTCGAATATTCAGACTGGGGAACAACACTCACATGTTTTAGCATCCGTCGATCTATTGGTGGATCTCCTACGTGACTTGGTAGCCGTATCTTTGCTTTCGGAGTCACTAATTTGAGACGCGGCTTTAAAATTGGAAACAATGTTCCTGACATCATTCCAGTTCTGGAGAGTTGCGCGCTGCGTTAAAATCCTTCACCAAACTCTCATAATGGACAGGATACCAGGTAATGAGAAGTTTTTATTCGCACGAAGCAGATTTATTAAAAGCACTCGGTGTACTCCCGCCCTCCAGGGCCAGCGTAATGAGTTTCCGGAGGTGTACCAGTAGTACCAGTAGACCCGGCAGCTAAAGTACTCGCATGATGCGTTCCTTTACGAGCAAAATTCAACTCCTTCTCCGAAAGTGTGCCAGTGGGTATATCGGTGACAGCCTTGCTCTGTGCAAGAACAAAGTCAGTGTGTGCGGCAGATCCAGTGTTTGTAGCTCTCTCAAACTCGCTAAGTAACCCAATACCCCACCTCTTCTCTACAAGCTGGCTCCCCTCTTCAGATTGATCACTCGGCGAAGTTGGCGAACCTGGAGAAGTTGGCGACTTCGCCGACCTCGACAAAGTTTGCGTGTGAAATACCATGCCCTCCGCGAAATTTTTCTTAAAACATGGTCTCGCGGATCACTTTCATTTTGCAGTTCTAGAAAGAACCCACTCGAATCTCACAGACGATACTTTAAGTAAGATAAGATAACGATCATTGATCATGCCGAGAAACGGCCAAACAGGCACAGCATCCAAATTTGGTAGACCCACCTCGGTGACGCATCGGTAAGTTTTTCTGTCTGGCACGTGGTTCAGATTTTTCACTTTCTTCCTGAACATCCAACATGAATGATTTTATAACAATTAGAATTAGCTTGATATCCGCTATACGATACGATAGTTATGTAGCAGAATTCCACATGAATGAAATTATAACAAATAAGGTGAAATGTACTAGAGCAAGAAACGCACCGCCATTGACGTGCATTAGCTTGATATCCGCTATACGATACAATAGGTCCCCAACTATACGTTGCAACTCAAAAGCCATTACAGAATCCCTTCGTTAGCTTTGAAGCTGGAGATGAATTGCACGAAGAGCACCAGTAATCAGCAAGACATGGTACCTCTGATTCCCCAATCCGACCCTTCGAGGCTGGATAGAGGTTCGCTGATTTGTACTACGACGGGATCTCAGATTCATAACGTTTTCTCTCAACCGACCGAAACCTTACGATCCGAACGCGTTGTAAGAAATCTTTTGATGTATAACGAGATATCCACGATGAGTAGTGATGCATTGATATCCAACTAAAAAATCTAGTATAGGCACCCACTAACCGATTCAACGAAAGAACTGGCCATCCGTAAGCAGAAAGGCGGACTCGGGTGAGGGAGGGATGTGGATCTCGCAATAGGATCCGGCAAGGGTTCATGCAGAGACAAAAAAAAAAAAGAATTGTTGTACTGATGTGAGTTTTGATGATATTTCGATAGATACGGCGGACGACACTAATATAAACAGGCGGATTCTTATGGTTTGGATGGTGTTGGAGCCCATTGTGGGGAACTGGATTCGCGAGGGCACGGGTTCGATTGTTGTATTTGCGAATGTAATGAGAATAAAATGGATAATTACATAGATCCGGATCCATAAAGGTAATCTCGCACGCCGCTGCATACGGTTCCCATAGGGCGGAAAGACATCTGGTCTGATTCGCCTGACATGAGACTAATGTAGGCATTATGATTGAGAAATAAATAGATTCTTCAAGAAAATCACTATGAGCGTGCTAGTTTTGGAGTCCAATGGAATGCGCGCGCAGCAGAGAATCTCTCCAGTCCTACGTCCTACTTCTTTCCGAGTTTCACTACTCAGCTGTCGAAGGATCTCCTGCTTCGTAGAAAGGCTCGGGGTGTCCGCACTTCCGGTGAAAAAGTCAACTACAACAGCCATATCGGTGCGGTTGTTTACCAAGGTGCGAATCTGAGGTTCTAGCTGTGTGATTTTGACTTTGATAAGCTCACGTAGGTAGTGTTTCTCGAGGGTGGGTATCGTACAACCCAAACCACCAGGAGTATAAATGGAATGTTCTATGTAAACTGCTATGAGCACATGTAAATCCGTAATTTCTGCTCACGCACCTTTCCGTTTAATTCCCAGTTCTTTACATTCCAGCCTATGTGCTTCTCGATAATGGGCAACTTGGCATGCTTTAGAGCAGTACGCGACCACTTGACAACGGGAACAACGACGTGCTACGAGCTGGCCATGGGAGGATCTGTCCGAACCGTTTTCATTGCACTTGCATATAAAATATTAATTCGCGCAAGTCAGTGAAGGCACTGGCTTACCTTAGCGCATGCAGTTACTAGAGTAAGCCGCCAAGTTGTTTTCCTGAGAGATACACTCTCCGCGTTCCAGAAAGTATCAACAGCCGCGTCCCACACCTTGAGAAGCGCTTCCTCCGAAGAATTTCCGCGAGTGAGACCTGGCCCTCTCGACAGCGCGTGGCTCAAGTTGTGCTGAGCGCGGTAACTTACTGCATGATAAATCCGAAAATCTAAGATAGCTGACACCAAGCCACGAATTACATTAATTGCACAGACGTAGATCGAAAACTGGGAGGAATGGACGCTACCCCAGGTTCGAAGGAGGTGGCAGGTTTGAGGAATCATCGCGAGGAAGTGGTGATCTAAAGCAGCGGTGATCCAAGGAATCCCTCCAAACATCCATTTGGAATGGCAGACGAGAATTTCCGAGACACATAACAGGTGTATTTCTGTTGAGCCAAACAACGTACTACCTATAACCTTTGACCTGGTTGAGGTCAAGAGGCACCAGAGCTTGTAAATGTAAGGCCAAGTTGATCGGGCGACATCTAATCTTGATTGGACCCGATTTCCTGGGAGAATGATGACACGGAGAAGGAGGTATAGCCGGTGGCCAGGAATCGAAGCCCGAGTGTGGTGCATAAACTGCACTTCCGCGCAATCTTTCCACAAGACATTCAGCCTTAATCCAGTGATAGAGCGTGACGCGACCTCTAGAGCTTCGGCGAAGTCATTCTCCAATGTTCCACTCATCTTGGAGACAGCCTTCGTGACCCATTGCTGGTAGAGGTCATTATCCGTTGTGAGAGGGTCAGGTTCTACAGCGGCAACAACGACACAAAGAGCAAGCAGTTCTTTCAGCTCCCGGGCTTCTAAAATCATTGTCGTGTAGTCCGATGTCTCGGAATGCGAATTTTCCTCTAGGATACGAGTTAAAACGCGTAGAATTGGCCACACCAATGTCATAACACTATCCCTGATAGTGTCGGATACGATAGCGTTGTGCTCATAGACTCGGATGACTGAGAGCCCAGCTCTTAGCCATTCCCATAAAGTATTCCACTCGGGCCCAAATGCAGCTCGAAACCCTGGAGAACCAATATGTTTAACGAAAGGTTCGATGTTGCGAAGAAACACCTGATAGCGGGCGGGATGGACTGGCTGGCATCTACCACCGGTGGAGAGCCAGAGTGAATGATAGCCTTCAGACGAGCTGGGATGATGAACATTGATCTAAAAATGTAAGGATAAAGGACCGTATGGCAGAGAGAGCTCAGCTCACCCAAGAAAGAGCAGAGAACCTTACAAGTTCGTTTGCAGTCTTGTGTTCGGCGAAGTTGGCGAAGTCGATGAAGTTTGTGATCATGATCAGAATTTATACGTTCCCTGTAGAACAAAGAAATTCTGGACCAGCAATGAGCATGAAAGGGTGTAATGCCTATCTTATGGATAATACCAGCGATAGCAATAAAGAACCCTTGCATTCTGCCTTCCCGTAGCGCGGCGGACTACCCAAAATCGTAAGCGGGGCTTTATATAGGAAGAAAGGTATCTTTGTGATATGTACAAAGCAATAGACCATCAGTCTTGACTCGCAAGACCGTGTTACCAAACCATATATTTTCTCGCTAATCAAAAGAAAAGTCCGGTATTCGCCGACCTTTCAACGAAAAGGCGGTGACGCCTGAACTCGCCTGAAGTGTTGGACATTCAAGGGTCCAGACGCGGACACCCACAGACGGGGGTTTGGATGTTGAGGGAAGAACTAGTGATCCTCAATACCTCAATACTAATGCGGACAAAGCTCAAACCTGTTCCTTTAGAATCGTCGGTCAAGTCTGGAGTTGGATTCAAAGGCTCTGATAGTTAATTTATCATTGTGGCCCTCGTGGTCTTAAACCTTTTCTTCGAAAGCTAATTCTAGGCAAATTAGATACGTTTGTGGCTCTTGCACAAAGAACCTTTTCCCGCCAGCAAATACAATCTTTCATCTGCCTGCTGAATCAGAACAGCTAGACTCCGAATGAAAGGATCGGGTGATCTAGGTCTTGTAGTCTACTCCGCGTCGGGTGAAAGAAACGAAATGCGTTTGTGGCGCTGGCTCTTGAGTGTCGAAAGAGCCTTTGCTCACTAAAGTTGATGTGTATATATAAGCCCGCTGGGCTTGGGAGCAAATTAATCATGCCTACTTTTACATATGATGTCCCTCTCAATGCTGTCGGAACTACCGTTATAGCGTTTCCCTCACTCGTGTCTGAGCAAGAATTTCAGTAAGCTGCTCTGATAAACTCATTTTCATCGCTGATCTGCTCCATTTAGAGACATTCTCAGACACCCATTGCCCTCCTCGCAACAGACCTTTTCGCCAAAGCTCGAATCTTGGGTACCCATTCTGTCAGAAGTTAAGTGCGCGGATATCAATTCGTACGGCTCGGAACTCTCTGGTGCGTTTACGGGTCATCCTGAAGACACTCTTCCCATCTTCGACAAGGGAAAAGGTAAGGCCCAAGAATCTTCTAGGGAGTCGTTCGCGATGGTCGGGTATGCCGAAATATCTTCTTTCACAGGAAACCACTCATAATCTTCCAGAACTGCAAAGTCGATGGAGACTGATGATTCGGACGGTCCCAGCTCCCATATTATCAGGTACCTACATCTGAATTTGGTTTGTAAATTGATTTCTTACAAGTGTTAGACCCACGAGGATGCTGCAACATAAACCACCCAGTGTCAATCCTGCCTACGCTGAGTATGGTTGCCGCAAAGTCTCTCGACAGCCCGTCTGGACCGAGTGGTTCACGCACCGCAGTACCGAACACTGGGATACTCCGCCACCTGATCGTCCTGGTCACATCGATAATAACACGTTGTTTGTACTTGTCAACCCCGACATCGAGGCAGACATTCGAGCGCGCAGATCCCCGGAGGTAGTGGGTCTTCCGCCTAAGTTATCTCAATGCATCACCGTATGGATTTGGAAGGAGGGTTTGCAGGAGTGGCAAATTATCGAATACGGTGATGTCCAAATCATCAATGGTAAGCGGATGGCTTTGTCCTTGGATGGCACTTCAGGGCTTGAGCCCGCTGGATACTTCATCAGAGCATGAAGAAGAAGGGTTACAAAAGGGCCCCTAGGAAAAGGGGGTGAATGCTGCACCGAACTTTAACGTTCTAATAATTTGACCTGCTTTTTCCAAAGTTGATCAGATAAGATCCGGCGGTAGTGTACTCGGAATGACGACGTGGAAACGTTGGACGTGTTCGGAACCAGAATATTGAGCCCGTAGAGTAAGCTTAAGAGTAAAGTGTAAAACCCACAGAGTGCAACCAGTAATCACATAGTGGATCTCGAAAAGAGATAGATTGCTGACGGTAGAAAGGTGCGGAGTGAAGAAACTGAGTAAAGAAACCGAGATAAGGTAAGGTAGGATCGGTTAAGGGCAAACCTCTAGGCGGAACAAGAGAGCTAATGGACGAAAGGGCTGGATAGAAGTTGTGATGGTGACCCGATGGATGATAGTCGAATAGAGGAGCGGAATCGTAAGAACAGCGCGGGTGGGAGATAGGCGGGCGGTTCGGTCCTTGCTGGGTTTTAGTATCGTGCGGCGGCCAATGGTGGTGAAGGCTCAATGACGAAAGTCTTTTAGGATAGGTTCCTCGGTCGCCGCGAGAAGGGTTGCAGAATTATTCTGAGACTTGCGTGATAGATATGTCTAGAGGGTTCTTCTTGTTTGACTCGAATGAGCTGGTCTTTTACGTAAGGTTTTGAGTAGGGAAGGACAATGGCCAGGAGGCGCACGCGCATACTAACAGCAAGAGCCGCAGGAGGTATGTTGGAGCGGGAGGCGCGTGCAGGAACTGATCAGTAATGTGTCCAGCCTAAGCCAAAATATAAGCCAAAATATAGCGCCCCATTGAGATACCGTACGATAGCGGACCCGAAATTGAGACATAAAATTTCAGTCAGTTATCTTCTACGGAACGGAACCGACGTAAATAATCTTCGTTCCTTCGCGGTCAAATATCTTCTTACTAACATCCTCTTCATCTTTCTTTCGAGCGATAGCTCTAGAATCTTTCAACCTCTCTACGCCCAGCTCGATACTCCTTATATGCGCCTCAATCGAGATCGGTACACCTGGAAGTTTGGGGCTTGACAAAGTTTTCTGCATAACTTCCATGTCGCCACGAAGTTGCTTTAGGAGACGTAACGTCAAGGTGACGTGCGCCCAAGCTTGCCTCCGTACTCCCCCTATACCGTGAAGTAGCTCTAGGTTTTTATCATACCCCTTCAGCATTCGCCTGTTCCCACCAAACAAGGTCCAGATATATCTGAGCAACTCAGTTTTCGCTGATGAGATCGCTGTGTCTTCTTGGACTGTCAATACGTGGAGAAGGGAGAGGTGTTCCTCCAGCCTGTCAATGTTCATAAGCTCAACCTCAGCAAGGAGAATAAGGTTTTCGACAAGTCCGGCGAGCGTTATCATTGAGTCGACAAATGCTTCGCGTATGACTTCGCGAGTGATCGATGGACGAGAATAAAAAGGGGTGAGTGCCCATGAGAAGATGGATGAAGATGGGGAGGATATAGACGAAAGCGTATTCATGGTACATTCGTTGACAGCTATTATCCTACGCCAGCATCATGACTCGTAAGCTGTAGCAAAAACTGTCTTTAAGCAAAGGAAGAAACATACAAATAGACTGCGCCATATACTTTCGAACTGAAAAGTTGTAGTCCTCTTCCCGATGAGCGAGCATCTTGAACAAACAAGGTTAAAGAGTCCACTGCGTCCACAGTCAGTATAGCTAATTCACGGCAGAGCATTAAGATACCGAGGACATATCAGTTCGTGAGTTGGCTATATTCAACCAGAGTTACGAGCTCTACGACGACCAGTTCGGCTTATTTCTAGTGACAATCCAGATCCTCCTATCGTGTTGTCGAGTTACGCGTAGTACAAAGCCTTTCTCCACAATGGCCCCGCAAAGTTCACTGACTCAGGACGAAAAGATTCCCGCAGTCAATCTGGGGCCCGTAGTGTAGACAAAGTTATAAATTTAAGAAGCGAGAAACGAGCAGAGAAATAGGTAGGAAGTGCTAGACGAGAAGCAGCCGCCTCGCTTTTCTATGCCTTTTTCTAATCAAGACCCGGCAAAAACGGGGCCGGCTTTAGCGTCCCGCTTACAATCAAGGACTTGACGTGCCGTTTGATGCCAGGTCGGCGCTCGTGGGAAGCTTTTCATTCTTTCAACAAACCACCAAGTCAGGTAAGTCAGGTGTGCTCGCTCTGCATAACGACGCCAGCGAGTGTTTCAACCACGACGATGCACCTCTGAAAGATGACGACGACGGTCTGAAGGACACCAACCCGACCTAACAACGCCTAGAGGGCGAAAAGGGACGCCCTTGGGGATGGGATGGTTCATGGCTTCGCATCTTGCTCTGTGTACTTTGCTAAATTCATTTTTAGCTATCTACAGAAGTATTCGTACACATCATACACAAATGTCTACACCATCTATACATCTTTATCGCGTACCGGGCCACGAACTGCTTGCACAGGAGCGTCTCTCCGAACACAGCGACGTTCTGCCTTGGTATCTCTTAACTTACGCTGGACGCGGCGTCGAAGGCGTCTATTTGGAACTGTATGCGATCGTGTATCTATCAATGATATCGTGTTTGACGAACCCTCTCATTAGCGAGGACGCCGACGAAGCTGCCAAAGATTACCCGAACGCCGAAATCCAACCGTTCGACTCAGCGGAAAAACTTATCTGTGAATGGTCTAAATACTGCGAACAGAGCTCCTGGAGCGACGGCCGAACAGGCAAATCGGAAAGTTCAGAACGAAGTACTTCGCCTCTTGATGAAGAGCAGGTGATAGGGATACTCACAGAGAGGTCGACTGGCCTAATGGTGCAGGCCCGCGAGCTCAAGTGCAACCGTGACCGTGATGACCCTCATAGCCGCATGCAAATCGCCAAGGCTTACTACGCGAACGGAGGTCGCTGCAACCAGACCTACTACGCTGTAGCCACAACCAGTACCACTGTGATTTCTGCGAATGAGTTCGTGCTTTTTTCTCATCTAAATGTTTCCTAATAATCAAGGTCTTCTAGAGAGGACTCTCTTAGTCGTTTCACTGAATGGGAGGATTTGGGGTATGAGCCCAAGCTAATGGTCACTTCCGATCTGAACATAGCAAGGCGTTTTGTGTAGTTTCTATGTAGGCTGGTAGCTAAATGTACGCTCCACATTCATTTTCAACCGCTCATGCTGACTGAAACCTTCTCAGCACATGTCTCGTTGCGTAGCGGTTATCTCGGATGTATTTCTTGCTTCGTGTTTGTATCTAACAGTCGTATGTTTGAATTGGTCAGCCCATGTTTATCAAAAGATAGGACAAAATGACACGCCTGCAATTCGGTATCCGAGTGTGAATGAAATATCGCCCATGCCATGGTCATGTTTAGTATTGAGCACAGTACCATGCAGATTGACAAAGAAATCAGTTCAGAGTGTAGACACTATATAAAGTGTGTTACAAGAGAGGGGAATACGCGAAAGGAATACGGGATACAGGAGAAGCAACGACCGAAATGAAGAAGCTGACGGTGAAGACGACCGATCCAGTCGCATGCTGACCACACCCGCTGTGGATAACGCGAGTGTTACGGTATCGGAGGTGTCAACGGAGCTGGTATCGACTGCTACTGAAGTGACTCGTGATGTCGTGTCCCCGTCATTTGTACCCAATCCCCGAAATCCATTGTTTCTTCCTTCTAGCGAAGCCAGTTCCACAGGTGGTACTTTGTGAGTCGTCGCAACAGGATGAAAGGAGAATATTTGTTACTGTACCTGTATCTAATTGCTTTGTTGTATTGTTGTTTCCGTAGTAGAAAGTCTGTATATTAGAAAGTCGTGAGTTCGTGTTTTGTGTAAATAGAGAACTGAGAACATAGAAAAAGAAAAGGAGACGGAGTTGGAACCGTCATTACAGTGTTTGTTGGAGTTGTATCCCTCCGGTAAGAGATTAGAAATAGATAAAGTACGAGGTGGAAAAGGTTCCTCTAGGCGTAGTTGAATTCCCCCATGCGAAGTGCCGACAAGGAAGAGGTTGGTCGGAGTTGCGTATGCCTATTGTTCCAATGATCTTGATCGTAGGCGCAGGAGATCCGTAGATAGTATTCCAGTACCAGTTTACTCGTTCCGTCTGACCTTTCGTCTATGGGTGAATAGCTGTCGAAGGTATGGGTTCGATGTGCAAGATTCGAGTGAGTTCCTTCCAGAACTGGGAAATCAAAAGGGTCCTCTATCTGATGTGATGTCGGATGGTAGGCCGTGTTTAAAGAAAACTACCAATTGGTCAAGCTATCTTCATTGTCTCACTCCCGACGACGACTTGCCAAACTATTCCTCATCTTCCGGTGGTTATTACTTCAGACAGTCCGAAACTGACTATCGACATGGAACAGAACTGGGGTGTTCGCCTCCGATTGTTGACACTCCTACCATTCTTGTTGACTCTCGTACCATCCCCCTCGCCAATCTCTCCTGAAACCCTTTCATCCGTCCGATGTCTGGTCGGCCTGCCGCATACTTGTGTAGTTTCCATTGTTGCGATGAACCACGCAAAACATGCCCCCTTTAGCTCACCCAGGACCCCACCGAGCTTTTCCCTCTCCTATCACTACCTTATTCGGTACATAGACGCTATGGGCAGCCGACAACAAACTTCGGAGAGCAACACGGAGACTCTTGAATTTAACGAGGACCTCAGTGCTCATTTAAAAAAAGCAAAAAGGCACGCTCTGATAAAGAGGCGGGCTCAGCCGCTCAACGTCAAGTACTATAACGAATCCGACGTAATGTTTGCCAGAAGATTAATGCACACAGTCAGCTTTGACCTTCACTACTGACGTGGTGACTAAAAGGTCCGTTTTCCTTTCGAACCAACTAAGTTGTTATCCGTACTGTGTGTGGGAGACTGATTCATCTACCCTTTCATCCGCTTCCCTCTCTCGGCCAACAGCTTGCTAGGCTATCCGTAAGTAGTCTAACTAACTATTCTCCACCGTCGCTCTCCTCATCTGCCTCTGCTCCATCATCAATAATGCCTTGTCCAAAATATGAAGGCAGATAATTTCGCGCCGTATCTGACGAGAGGATCTTTGAACAACGACGCCTTGTAGAAGCTGAAAAAAGCCCGGGCATATCTTCGTCCGACAAGCCATCGTCTGCATCGGATTCATAGTATACAGAGGAGTATTGCGGAGAGTAAGCTGTGAAAGAGTCGACTTTGAGACCCATCGAACGCCTTTGAGCCAAAGACTTACAAGTCATAACTGATAACGAAGAATGGCCTGTCATTGATACCTTGAGTGGACCTAGAGAGAAAAGGAGTAGAGAAATGCTCACCGTGAGCCTGGTGCCCAGCTGAGCATGGATCAGTGAGAGATTGCCCATAGATTGTAGGGGAGCCCTTGCGGTTTCCATACCCGAGGGTGTCAGGCTTGAAATACACTGCACGTGAAGTGACAGGAGAAACAGCTGTATGAGGTTCATGAGGGAATGAAATATGATGATAAGTATGATTCAAATCCGGCAAGGCCAATGCAGACCGCGGGGAGTAAGGGTCCGGTAAACCGTCCACTGCAAAAGAGATGAACAGGTTCAAGCTGAAAAATGAGCAAAGACCTACCATAGGTATGATATGTTTTGCCTCCAGCAGCTAAAAAAATGGGTCGTATGAGGTGGAGAGAACACAAAGGATTTGCAAACGTACCACGTTCAGCCTTGTGCTGAATGGGTCGAGTACTCCTAATCCTAATCTTACCGGTTTTTTGTCGTTAGAAGATGCTTTCCAGAAGGCTGAGCCATATAATGAGCGATAGTTGACATAGAATGAGACTGCTCTGCAGGAGTGCTGTACTCTCCGGAGTGTGCGTTTGCAGCATCTTGACGCTGCATGATTTAGTGAAAGTAGGAATTTCCTGAAAACGAGAGACAAATTTGCAAGCTTGTTCTACAGGTCGGTGAAATCTGCGAGGTCGATTCGGAATCTTTTATACCAGCCATCACGTAGATCCCAATTTGGAGTACGTAGCCAAGAGCCTTTATGCCTCGGCCAAAGCGATTGTTATGATATCGCAACGGTAACAAAGGGCCTTTACTTCTGGCTTCAAGATCCGTTTGTGGGCTCGAGTTTCTTGATTTTTGATTGCTGTCCTTTGCTTTGTAAACAACAAAGGACTTTCAAGCTCCCATCGAGACGACATGATGACCTGATAGGAAATGTCCCCAGTGCAGTCCAGAACAAAGGGAACCTGGGATCATCGATCTGGGGACCCTCTTCCTTTGCTCCAAACAAAGCGAGAATCGGTATTGTGCGTTACCTTCTGGGGCCTCTGGAAGACCGCTGATAAGCGTGGGGAGCCAATCTTTTAGCCCATACTAGTCGATAGTTTTTGCTCTCGAAGTCGGTGAAGTCTACGAGCTCAAAGTAAAATCAGAGTATTACTATTTCTTTTGTTATAGACAGGCTAATATCTTCCCCATTTGGACAAGCTCGTGGTTTTCAAAGCTCTTTATCCATCAGGGCGGTTACAGAAGCTTGGCATTCAATATTATTCCCATAGCGCGTAAGTAGTGGTTGAGAGCAACGAGGTCGTGAATGAAAGCTTTGAATTGAACAGAGAAACATCAAGTTAATCTTAATCATAACGCCTTAGACAGTTGTACAAAGGAACTCATGATGCATGAAGCCTTGTGAGTTGAAAGTCTCAAAGAGAAGGCGGGAAGTGGTCAATCGAACGGACCAGCGTTGCATCCTCTGACGGAGCTGCCGTCGTTATAAACTAACTGTTATGGAGCTGGTTGGTCAAACCCCAAACTCACTCTTGGACAATGTTCAAATCCCGTTCTGTCTCCAGTACTGCCCGCTACCAGTCTCGTCGTCCAATGACAAGGAGTTTGTCTGTTGCCCAACATGATCCAGAAAATTTACGGCAACTCCGCAAGGATTTCCCGCGTCATCGCAAGAGTGGAAATATCCTCACTTATGTGGATGGCGCCTTGAAGAAGTGGGACCCGTACGTACTATCGCCACTTAAGAGCTTTCTTTTGTTTAATTTTCCTTTTCCTAATAGTCCTTTACTTGTTGCCTGTGATGGCGGTAGTATGACCGAAGATCCTATGGTTTGGCCTATGACTCCAGGATACCAGGCGCCGGTCTGCCCAGATATCCAGAATCCATTTCTCGATGACGCGGATTGTACAATGATAGTTGTGTGCCACAAGGTCAAAGGCAAAACACAATATTTTTTCGAGGCTCCTCATGACGGGTGCAAATTCAAAAGTAGGTGGGTTTCTTTTTCTTTAGCAATACTCGGCCATTGGTGACACCTAGGCTTGTTTTTAGTGCTTATAAGCGTGACGAAGGGCAACAAATTGTCCTCGATAGAGAAAGATATCTCCCCAGATATCGGTACATTCCATGCTATTGTATGATTGTTTAAACTAACAAGGTTCGAACCCAGATTTTTCAACCAACGCTCCTTATCAAGATGACTTAATCGATGAAGCTGGTAGGCTGTTGCGGTGTGCTCTGCGCGTCTTACTGATTCTCTTACAATGACAGACAGCGATTGGCGCTATTCTAACAACTGTTCTGACTGTAAACTCGTCGCTAGAACGGGCCTAGACTATCCAGGTCATGAGTGTGCTCCTCCCACGAGTGCCAGCTTCGCCAACCCGGATCTATGTTCTTCGAAGCGGGAGGAAGGAAGGAAGGAATAGCCAGCACAGTCCCATCGAGGAACAGCCACGGCCCGTAACATACATCGCGCCATATGTGTGTCACGGATGCACGCAATCAGCTGTGACAGCAATCACCTGGCGCCCAGAACCAATCAATCATGTGCACGAGTATAGTACAGTGACGCGTTCATTTTTAAAATCAAGTAGGAAATTTCCTGCCCAAAGAAGGCATTATAATTGCCGAACCTTTATAAGGTTGGGCTCTGTAGACGAATGTTCGATGTAGACTTATCTCCATATATCCAAAATGTTTCCAAATCTGTCGATAGCTGTGTCCCATTCATTACTTTACAGTCTTACAGACGCCTATACCGTTGCTTTCCCTTCACCTCCATCTAACGTCTGAGTCCGTACCATTCTCGTTTGCTAGGTAAGAGAAAGGTTCGGCCCTTGCCGCGGTCGCGGCTATCCCCCCCAGTGACAAGTAAATGTGTCAACTGTCAATACTTGCATCTCGGAAATTGAATGATAAGTATCTGGGCAGCAAACCATAATCGGACAAGCTCTGACGTGCAGGGCCCAAGAGCAGAGCTCAGACAGGATATTGTTGTTCCGGCTATCGAGCTGGTAGATAAATATATCGTGACAACGAAAAGGACTAAGTCAAATATCTATTGCCTGAAGCTGGCCACGCGGGTGGGAGGTGGAGGAGGAAAACAAATAGTACTCGCGGGTACGCCAAGCTGGAACGTCCTATTGACGCTAGTGAGCAAATATACGAGTCCTGGGATAGGTGGGAGGGGGACGAGGAGATGAGATCTCAAGAGCTTAAGCTGAGATGCAGCGTATCGAGTCGGGAAGTTGAACAGGCGCCTACGAAATTCAGCGGTGCCATATACCGACTCTACTGCCTACTTATCCCATCCTAGCACAAGCCACCGCGTAACTTGTCATGAAATAAGATATTGTTTTCAACAACACGGGGTAAGCGCCAGTGGAACTGTTATCTCCTACTACGGATGTGAGTCCTCATGAAAACGTATCCTCGTCCTTGGTGCCCAATCCCCAGAACCCCTTGTTTTTTCCTTCTGGTGAATCTAGTTCCACGTAGTACTTTGTGAGTTGTTGCTTAACGGAATGAAAAGGTAGAAGAATATTCGCTACTGTACTTTGTATATAGTTTTTTTGTCGTTTTATACATGGGATTGTCTGTATGATGGAAGGGAATCGTAAGTTCGTTTGGAGATGTTCCAACTAAGTGGGAGAATCGCGAGGAAGAAAAGGAAAAGGAGACAGAGTTGGGTCTGTCGTAACGGTACTTGTCAGAGTTGTATCCGTTTGGAGAGGCTTTCTAGAAATACAGGCAACAGAGAAATGGGATCTAGGAAGAGTGTGTTAGGCGGGGTTGAATCCGCCCCTACGATGTGTTGATTTGGAAATAGATCAAAAGAAAATTAGTCGGAGCTACGTCCGTCTAAGTATGAATGTGTGAAATGTGAGCGGAGGATGGGATTTGCTCTTCTTCCCCTCCGACCTCCTTGGCGATGTCTTCGAGCCGTCGGAGTTGAGCATGTGTTGGTTGTCGTTTTTGTGGATGATGTTGGTGCCAACGTTTGAGCGTGTCAAGGGATCCGACCATACCATCCAAGGCACCCATGAGTTGAATGCGGTGTCGTATCCTGTCCACTTGATAAGGTATTCGACCTCCTGTGGTCTCCCCGATATTGGTCTGGAGTCGACGACGGATTCTACTTCATGTTCCAACTCTCCTGGACAAAGATAGGTGGCGGCGGCGAAGGGACGCGCTTGAACGGATCGGAATGATCAGATCTGCGCCATCGCTTCGGCATTGGTTGTGTAGGTTTGGGCGGTTCGGTTGAGTCATTGTTTGGCTTTGACAAGGCATCGATAGGCTCAATAGAGTGGGTCACAGCAATGTATAAGTAAACGCCTCGCTGAATCTCAGGGTAGTCTGGATTTGGGGCCTTTAACAATGTGCGGAAGTGGTTTTGCTGCAAAACAAGATCGATTTTGTCCATCTATGTAGTGACCAGCGACTTACCATGCTGCCGGGCCTCACTTGGCTCTGGATTAACTCTTTGAGTTCTTTGTATATGGTAGGGTCATTGGAATCGACATCCATCCAGTTTGGCTCAATATTGGGTACCTTGTTTCCTGAAGAGCGGGGTTTGGGATCAGGCTTCGTACGGCGACTTGCCAGCAAATCATCATCTACGACTTCTTCCACGTTAACGCTCACGTGCGAATGCTTCTTTCGCGGTGCATCGACATGAACCTTCTCTTTTCCTTTCCCGCGGTCATTGGGGTCAGAGAGAGAAGAGGCCGAAGAGTCGTAGTCATCAATGTCGGCCCAGAGCGGCAACAAAGTTGAAGGTTGAACTGACGAGCCAGGGAGAATACCGGCGGAACTTGGCAAGGAGCCTATATTGTTATCTAATATCAGCAAATCAGATTCCAGGAACGGATTTACTACTACTCACCACTTCGAAGACCTAAGATTGCAGAAAATCATTGAAGAGAAAGATGTCGACTCGAAAAAAGCTCACTTGGAAGGCCATGTTTTTTTGGACGATGAACTGGTGGTAACATTAAGTCGCAAAATTTACACTGATCGTGAGGTAAAGCTTACCAGAAAAGTCAATTTTTTGACGTTTACTGGATCCTAATATGGTCTGAGCAGGAGCCCAGCCAAACAGCATCTGGCCGGGAGATACCGAGGCGGTACCATCCGGTCCTGGAGCCATATGCACGCGCTTCCCATTGGCATTAGATCCAGAATATTCGGCAGGCACTATGGCAGGGTGAGTAGAATGAGGGGTAGGCTGGGAAGAGCTGTCCGCCGGTGCAGGAGCAGGATCCTTCAAGGACGTTGTTTCTATGACCTCGTCCATGCCATCATCCGTCCCATATTCAAGATCAAAAAGAGGATTCCGAGGTGAGAAGCGATGATGATCAGCTGAGCCCAATGTAGTAGGTAAGATAATAGATAGGAGAAAGGTTAGATTCAAGGGTGAAACATAAGAGAGAAAGACACACGAGTATGAGAAGGCGAGGAAGCAAGAACTGCAAGTCGGAGGTGTTAGCGGCACAGTGATGATGCGTAAGACTGAAGAAGACATACGGTGCTCTTTCGTGCGAACACGTTTTGGAAGCGGCTTAGATTGTTGCTCAATACCTGACTGAACGGTAACTGATAGATCATCGGAAGGCTGCTCCACGAGAGCAGCATCTGCGTGCAGCGAAAACTTGCGCTTTCCAGAGCGCGTAACATTTGCAGTATCTTGACTTTGCATGATTTAATGAAAGTCAAATTTTCCTGCTAACGAAGGTAATGAGCTCAGTGGCAACGAAATTCACCAGTTTGCGTGGCCTTGTGATTCACTGAGAAAGTATTTAAGGTAGAATCAAATCAATACACGAGTCCATCTTGAATAGGACTGCCAGCCGTCAAAGGGCCCTCGGGATCTGAATACGGTGGCTGGGCGAAAGCGTTTTTTCGCAATGTTGTGGACGTTGCTACGGCAATAATATATAAAGGATTATTCTGGGCAAGTAAAAGCTTTGTATATCTATGAACAGACGCACCTCGCCGTAGCGACGTCCACAACGTTGTGGCAAGATCTCTTTCGCCAAAGCGTTCTGAGCTCGCCTCTTGAATTTCAAGGAGCAGCTTATCATACAAAAGCCTTCTTTCCCAACGGAAAGATAAAGAGCGTTTTGAATGACAAATGGCTCGCCGCAGACAGGGTAGGTGCTTCCAACCTCATCATATGCACTCATATCTGATACATTTTGGTTTCCAGTTTCTTGACAGGCGTGTGTGGAAACCTCTTTGACCATGGTAGAAAAACTTCAGCCTATTGTAGTAGTCACAGATTGTTCGGTGAGCGTTGGGCGACTGACTGCAGAAATTCTCGACCTGGAACGCGATCAAGTCCCCAAACAACTCTTTGTTCATAGTTTTCTCGTTCCTTCCGCGAGATATACGTAAGCACTTCCTAATGCGGGACCTGGACAACGACACTATCTGGACAAAGAAGTACTGGATATATATATGCCGATCCAAGATGGACATGATATGAACTAACTTCGAGAACACACAGCCACTCATCTAATGTTTAAACCTGAAAACACGACGAACACAACGAACGCGACTAGCAGCGATAGTGAGAAACCCGCTAAACGTCTCGCCGTTGCTGGATCTGCAGGCGGTCCAACCCCCAAGGTATGAACAATGCCCACCTTCAAGTGCAGGTACTTACTTCGAACAGACCAGCGAGGCCCTCCCCCACAAGAATGACACGAGGCTCAATAGAGATAAGGGGGCTCCTTCCGATGCTATTGCGCAGTTTAGGAACCTGGCCGACCTCGACAAGTTCCCTTACGGACGCTGCAACGAAGAAAGTGCTGATTGCATTGCTCGCCCAGCGAGCTTTCCAGTCTCGTTCACAGATAACCAGTATGAAATCCTCGTCATATCTCGCTCTCGCCTTTTTGACGATATCGACCCAATGAAGCAGAAGAAGGAAGTACTGAATGACTCGACCTGCTACCTTGCTGCTGTTCTAAACCCTGGAGGCAGCGACAAGGTCCGAAGGACTGTTTGGAACTTCATATCACAGAACCCCAGTTCTGACTCCGCTAAGAACTCGTCGAATATCCTTCACGCTTCAATCAACCTCACTCATGAATCTCTCCACGTAGTCTACGTGGATACAGATGACCATCGAGGGGGAGATTACGTTATCCTGGGACATATTGTCTCATCGAGCAATATCGAACGGGAATCCCTAAAAGGCCAGACCAAGGCAATTCCCCAATACCTTGTCGGAGCCAGCTTCCTATTCCCTGACTCCAAGAAACTGGCTTTGTCTGGTGCAAGTCCAGCCTTCATCCGGGTCACTCCTGTCTCCTCAACGTCAAGGAAGGCTGGTATGTACCCTCCACCAACGATCTCAAGAAGGTCGTAGCTCGTACAAAGACTTGGAAGAGTGCCCGAGATGGCGGAAAATATTCCAGGAAGAACTTGAAAGGAAAGTCTAGCCGCCGTGGTAGGATGGAGTCTGGGTCGTCGAACACGAGTGACGATGCGGACAGGCAAGGCCGTAGAGGTCACAAACAGCGTCACAGCGACCACCCCTCCCGAAGCTACTACGACTTTCGCGAGACCGGGACCTACTTGGGAAACAGTGAACGCTATGCCCAAGATGAGTATAAGCATTCCCGTGGTGAAGGTAGCTCCGGTGGGCAAACGAGGCATCGCGGTTGGGACTAGACCGTGATAGGTCGAATGGAACCCTAGTTACAAGTTTAACTACAGCAATAGAACTAATTAATTCTTTATCCTTCGCAATCAGCATGATCTTAAGTCCTCTGCCCGGTGTCTAGCCACTTCTAGTTGGTATAAATACAGATGCCTAGGAATGCTGGACGTAGAACCGAAAACATAGAATTAACGATGATCGGAGAGCGGCGGCATTAAGGACCAAAGATAGTGTGGAGGGCCCAAATCCCCGACGCTGACCGAAGGCCTGTGGACCTAGTTTCTCATCTAATTTTTTGGATTTCTGCAGGTGACGAAATGTGTTCTGACGGTGATTGAATGATGACATTATCGATAACGTTTGTCATGTTCAAGGCGAGTTAGATTACCATATCAGTGCTGTCTAGTGCTGTACATCTCTGCTCTTGTTGTACTCGCTCCTCTTTCGTCCGCTTTTCTGTCATCGAATACCACATCTGCTTTTCGTACGTTTTTCTTTTGTTTTATCGATTACCAAATTTGAATTCGTTCGACTCCTGTTACAGTGCTTCATATAACGATCTCATAGAAGTATGAGTTCTATGTATGAATCATATGTGCTGGTCAGAAAGACGATCCCGATATGGGCAAAACCACTGCTCACTTGTACGATCTAATTATGTACAGTCGGTATTGGATGCCATATTCAGATCAGTGCTTGGAAGACTAAGTTGTGAATCGTTAGATACCATAACTTTCTACCTTAACGATAATATCTATCTTTCACGCTTAAGTTCATTCACTGTATTTGTCCACTTCGTACAACGATATAAGTATAACTACTTTATCATAATTCAGAGTCGGGGACTGCCGTGCTTTCCACGGCGCTAACGATATAGTACTGGTGTTACGATACCAGGTGAGCGCTATATAATCAAACATCCAAGGTGAGTGGCGGCATCTTTCGAGGTAGGCCCGACAAAGTACGTAGCTATGTATACTCCTTATGCTTGTTGAGTTGTGTCCTGTTGTGTCTTGCCAGCTAGTTTAAAACCTAAAGGTTCAGCAATGACAAACTATCTGATTCTGAACCAGGTGGCCGAGTTCCCTACTATTTCCAAATATGGACCCTCTGCCGGAAACAGCCCACGGACCCATCAAAAAATGATTAAAATGTTCGCAAGACTCGGCCCCACCACATGAGAATCAACTTAGAGTAGCTTAGAGTCTGGTAACTTTGCTGTATCGAGTGATAGCTAAAATGCCCTTGGGTGGCTGAATACCCTATACCCCATAGTAGGGGAAAATCGGCTCGGGACCAGATCGCACCGACTGAAGCCGACGTTACAAATCAAGGGGTACACCACCTTTGATTCGAGCGGACTCCTAGAAGACCCTCAAACCCACGGGAATTGCATGTCTAAATCTCTAGCAAGGTGCGGAAGACAAGTTGGGAGCGAGCCGTAGCACTCACGAGAAGAGGGACGGCACAATCCAGCAGGGAACGAACCTCGGAGATTAGAGTCGATGAAGAAAGTTCGCCTTCGGGATGTGTAGCAGAATGGAAAGCCGGAACAGCGTATCGGATACCTCTTCCTGGTACTGAAGTAGGAATCCGACTGACGAAGGAGGGAGAAGTAATCCACAGCCACCTTTCTTACCTCGACGTCTGAGCTCGATTTCGACTACACCGGCGCGGCTGTTATAAGTAATCCACGGCCACCTTTCTTACCTCGACGTCTGAGCTCGATTTCGACTACACCGGCGCGGCTGTTATCGAGGACTTATTCATTCATAGGCGATAATCAGAGATTGTAACAAAGAGCGTCAGATTAGATAAGAATCATAAGATGGACAAAGGGTAATTATGACCTTTATCATTATGTATATATAAGACTCACAGAGCTCTGAATTACAAGCAGCTTTCTCTCGCCTCTTCAACCTATTCGCCATCATGGGCAATAACCAGACCCCGCTCATTCCAAGTCGCACTGTAAGTTCGTTATACATTGCTTCATTCTTTCAAAGACATTGATCGAACTCCGTAGATTACTGTTCGTAGCGTGCGCGGACGTATATACCGCGCGAATGGTCAAACGGCAGAAACCATCCAGGTATACTATCGTGAAGATACTCTCTATCCAGAAAGAGGGCGATACGTTTTGGCCGCCGACGAGCTAATGGGAACAAAGCAGCAGCCTTACGTCCACGACTCGGTTATCACCATCGAGCACAGACGAAAGAAATACACCTTTCGAATCTTCTATAAACATCATAAGCTCCTTCCGATAAACCAACCTATTCAAGCTTTAGGTGGAGTGGCCATGGAGGGAGATGTTTTAGTTGTGGCTTGCGGGAAGAAAGTAGCAGTCCGAAACTTTCAAAACAGCCGAGAGATTCGGGCAGCCGAGAACGCTGTTCGAAGGTAAGATGCCTCGCAAAACTTCAACGCAATGCCAATACTCACAAATACATCAGATTCGTACAGCGTCTCTCCCCCTTCCGAGACCGCCGCTCTTTCCCTGCTTCACTTGGAGTATGACACAGATGAGTCGGCCCTCAAGTTGTTAAAAACGGCATGAATATAGTCCCTGCCTTATAAATGTACTTCCTACTGTATAATCGTAGATCAGCATTATAGCATATTCTAATATTCTATTTCATCTCGAAAGCTTCAGACTATACCTTCAAAGAGGCGCGTTAGATCTCCTGTGGTCT
Source organism: Rhodocollybia butyracea (assembly GCA_015501585.1). NCBI lineage: Eukaryota > Fungi > Basidiomycota > Agaricomycetes > Agaricales > Omphalotaceae > Rhodocollybia > Rhodocollybia butyracea. The sequence continues at coordinate 3,412 of JADNRY010000131.1, read as the reverse complement.
CCCGGATATTGGTCTGGAGCCAACGACAGATTCCACTCCATGTTCCAAGTCTCCCTGGAGAAAGATAGGCGGTGGGGGCGATGGGATGCGTTTGAACGGGTCGGAATGGCGAGGCTGTTTGTTAACATGGGAGAGGTTGTATATCCGCCTGAGATCCCCTGGTAAGTCTTGGTGGTATGCGTGGAATCCGACGATGTCCAGGATGTATGGACAGGTCGACTTGTGGTCCAATTTTTTCGTCGCTTCCTATTGTTCTCCATGTCCAACCGAAAACTCTGTCCCCTCATTCCAGTCTGGCGCTTCCCATCGTTGGGTATCCGCATAATGCCTGTAGTCCTCGTTGGCATCGGCTATGTGTTTCTTCAGGGACTGAAAACGTGTTGAGTGAACGCATTGCTCACACAGATACGCCGTGCTTCAGATCGACGTTATCGGTGGTACCCCTTGTTGGCGAAGAAAGAGTCGTGAGCTCCATAGATCCGCAGGTATATCCCAGTGACTAGTTTACTCGTTCCGTCTCGGGGGGATCGGTACTAGAAAATCGTAATTCGATGTGCAAGCTTCTTGTACCTGCTTGGCAGTTCCAGCCTCCCACAAATCGACTAATCATTAGACGGATACGACGCATGAAGAACGGCAGGGCAACCCACATAGGCACCTTCCAAAATGACCTGTGCAAGGCCTGCATCGACATACTCGCCCTACACCTTCGCCCTACACCTTCGCCCTACACCTTGGCCCAATATACCGAGCAACATCCTCCCTTGGCGTCCACCCAGAAGACCGGTCGACTACCGAAACCATAATCCTAGCAAACCTGATTACCGACAACCTGGCGTACACCGTCCGATCACATTCTCACACCACCATGGGCGCAACACAAATAGCTGGTGGACGAGGTATCCTGTGAGGTCGAAATACGGAACTTGGATATCACCCGACACAGGCATTAGAGGGCCAGGATTCCTTATATTTAGTCCAATCGAAGAACGTAGTCTAGTTCCGAAGGTTGACAAAAATCGAAGGAGGAATGGTGGCGAGCCACATACGCCAATTTTACAAGGCTAAAGCAGTACCGCGGATGGTAGCGCGGCAGACATTGTGCTGGTACCACAATCACGGAAAAAGATATGAAACCGGGGGAAACACGACGTCTTATTTCTATTCAACGACAGGCAGCGCAACTAATTACGGGCACGATGTCCACAACTGCTACTGACATATGGTTGGGATTGGTGGTCACTCTTATGATTCTGCGCAACGGTTCATGGTCATTGTCGGAGAATTGTCATTCCCTGCCTACAGCGTTTCGCCTCCGGCGGATGTAGTGCCCTTCCATTAAGCGGCTGAATGATTTTGCCGGTTCCGGAGGTCCCCAGAAGGCGCGTACCTCTAAGCTTACGAGGCCGTGAGGGACGGTCGCCCGGATGCTGTCGGCTATGTTGGCGGTCGGGTTGCGGATGTGATCAAATGTGAATTATGTACCTATTATTATTTCGCCAAAGAAACTTTCCGATCGTTAAGTCATGCAGGGTTGAAGTTTTTGATGAGTAATACCCTGTAATACCCTGAATCTTTTTTCAGCTTCAACCACCAGCAAAAGATGTCGGAGCCCGAACACCGCGCCATTTGCTTCAAGTCCCAGGGTGTCAACGTGGAAACACTTATCAAAAATGCCAGAATCTATTCCGCAATTCAGAGCGAAGTTCGCTGCTCAGCTTGCGCTTCCTGTGAGCCGCATACGGTGTGTCATAGATCCAGCGACTCCCTCGTTTGCAGCGTTTGTGCTAGCCGCAAAACAGCAGTGTGATTTTTCCACCCTCCTTCGATTTTGTGCCTACGCTTTTATGCAGAACATTCCAATTTCTACCGCCGTAGAACGCTTGCAAACACAGAACGTAGGATACAAGTTCCCTTCTGAACTGTATAAGCGTTCATTGGAAGTTCTGGAGGAGCGTAATTCGGCACCAGCGGTATTGCTGGCCATCCACTCCGAGAGGGAGAAGTTGTTTCCGGAGGCTGCGGAAGACAGGAAAAGGTTGGCAGCAGTGATAGCGGAGAGCAGGGGTGCGGGTCCGTTGATATCGACGACCATGAAGAAAAGTAGAGATAAGAGGGACGAGCGGGAAAAAAAAGGCTAAGCTGGGGAAAGGGAACCACGGGTTTCTTTACCGATGATTCCTTCCCTCAAGCTCGTTATCCCGCTATATCTAAACCTCCTACCCCTCCTTCTTCCTCTCCATTAACTGTCCCGACCGTAGACTCATCCCCTCCCGCTTCTTCGAAAAAGCGTGCCGCCCCTGCCGATAACGGTCGTGTGGTTCGTCAGCGTGTGGAATCCCCTCCTCCAACGCCAGTACCGACGGTTCCTCTTCGATCCCCTGCTCATAGTAACCTTCCAACACTCCCCGATTCTTCTTTGCCACCCCAAGGGTCAACTGTGAGCAAAATTGCAGCCGTCTCTGCGGAGGAAACCGTACAAGTGAGGCGTTCTATATGACCGCGAATTCGCTGTTGCTAACGCTAGACCTTATAGGAACTGATTTTCCGATTGATGGCTGAAGGCCACGAACTGGACGAGAAGACTTTCTGGGCGAAGCTCATGAATACCCACCAGCAAATCGTGGCGAAATTGAACGCTGAGGAGGCGAAGTCTCGTGGTTATACGGAGGAAATCGTTCGATTGCGGTCCGACGAAGACTCGCTGGCAACTAGGAATGCTCGCCTTCAGGCAGAAGTCAACGTGGAGCGGGCTCGTGCAGATATGCTCGCAACTCAAGTCCAGGCATTGGGAGAGTCGTCTGCCAAAGTTACTGACGAATTCCGGGCAGCTATGGATAGGACGAAGGAGCTTGAAATGAAGCTTGCTGAGCGTGAGCCCCCGCCGAGTAATCCCCCTTCTACGGCGAAGTTGCAACAGGTGCGAATCAATTCACGGGAATGGTCCCTGCTTTTGGCTGATTGTTTTACTTTTCCAGACCATCCAGCTCCTTCAACGAACCATTTCCAAGTTGCAAACGGAATTGGGTACCGTCAATCGCTCTTTTACTGGCCTGTCTTCCCGGTACAGCGAACTTCTACGCCGTAACGACTATGTCGTGGACAACAACCGTATCCTCTTTCGAGACTCTACTGAGCTCCAGACGCAGCTAGCGGAGAAGAAACGCGAGATAGATATGTTAGGTTCCCTGTTGGTGCAGGCCGTGGGTGAGGCTTTGAGTCCAGTGGTCGAGGAACTTCAGGCGGATAGGAGGCACCTGCAGCAGGAGCGCAAGATAGCTCTGGAGTTTGCATCCATGCTCCGTCAGCTGAACCTTACCGACTTCGTATGGCGCTTCCAACAGCAGGTTGCCGAGCCGCTTTTCCGAATCTACAACTTAATTCGAACTTCTTCTAGCATATGGCGACTTCT